>FIZR01006934.1:0-17624 GCA_900060175.1 Ferrisia virgata
AAAATAACAAAGGCAAAGATGAGCACTTCTTTCTAAATAATTAAAAAAAAAAAAAAAAAAAAAACGATTTTTTTAACTTTTTGCTCGTGTGGATTTATTAACAAAACATCCTTCAAAAATCTGTATTACTGAGTCATAACGTTGATTTCAGAAGTAAAAGTAAGACGTAGACCTCCTCCAGTAAAGCAATAAAGAAAATTTTTCCAATTTTTATTTAAAAAATGACTTCATAATCTATTATTGTCTCGTATAGGATATATTTTTCCAAATTAAGATATGTTATCAGTTAATGAGAATTTGTTTACTTTTTTCAAAGTGTCAAGTTGATTATAAAACTAAAATAACACTGAATATACTGATTATCATTGAGCCTTTAATCGAATTTTAGAAATAAGGACACCAACGTCCTTGAATCATGATGGTCTTACAGAAATCTTCTCAGAATTCCAGTAGGCCAGTTCGACACTACCTGCTCCAATTTGGATTCTTGATTGAAATAAATCCAAAACTCAAAATTTATGATTACAATATTTTGCTTCCAAAAATCTTCAGGTTTTTCTCGTCAATATTACTTCCCATTCACAAGAAAATTATCAAAAAATAAAGAAACATTAGCAATGTCGTGATAGGTTCACAAATTTCTGTTCTATAAACCGAGCATTTGATCTTTGAAAGGGGAAGGAGAGGGAGGAGGTATAATTCAGAGAAGAAGTGTTGGAAATATTGAAAGTGACACTCTGAGCACCTACTCTACTTTTCATTCGAAATTTCAACCTTTGACTTAGTTTGAGATGAATGAACGGGAGAGGAGGGGAAGGATAATTTGTATAACTGATTGTTTGTCTAATCGATATTTTTCGATTTCCTATCGAAGGAGTTGAAGATTTTGAATTTTAGAGTTTTTTAATCTCCTTCCGACCCCCCCCCCCCAATTGAAAATTTATACAAAAGTGGTTTTTTATCGATGACGTTTGAAATTTTAATGTATCAAATTGGCCAGCAAACCGAGTTAACTGTTCAAGTTGGAACGATTTTGGCCATTACCAAGCTAAGTAATGAATTTTTACTTTCATAGTTAAACACAATGAATGTAAGATCAGACATCAGACATCGTTAACAGTGGTCGGAATGGACTTCTCAAGTCTGGACGGGGGAACGGTCAAAAGTGTTCATCACCAATTTGCACAAATGATTGCCCATCGTGTAGTACTCCAGGCGCCTACATACGCATCATATTTTTTTGCCCGGTACGGAGCTAGTTTTCGCGTAGCAGTGTTGCCAACGTTGAAAAAATTATGGTATAGAAACTATTACTTTATATATATTTTTTTAATAATAAAAGGCTGGATGGAGGGCGATGAAATGAGTATTTGAAGGAGCAGTGATTTAAAACCATCAAAAATTTGAATAAATTATTTTTATGAATAAGAATTCTTGCGCAACTCTTCCAGGCGAGCAAAAATTGTCCTTTAGAAAAGTTGAGTATCTTCAAAATTGAAGGGGCTATGTGCATGAAAGTTTCACAAGCCCTAATTGATGAGTTTTATTCCAGTATTTCCGAATCAAAATTGATGCATTTTAATTTTTCTACTAATAACAGCGAATAAAAAGAAAAATATAATCCGCATTCCACGCAGTGCCTTCAATTTTGAAGATAGGCAGTTTTTGTAAATAACCATTTTTATTTACCTTGAAGAGTTGTGCAAGAATCCATAATCTCAAAAAATATTTCTACAAATTTTTGATTTTTTTTAATCATTATCCCTTCAAATTTTGAGTTAAGCAACTTGTTCATTTAACTATTTTTACTCATTTCATTGGTTTCTATCCAACACTTATATGATTTTTTTATATATGAAATAATAAAATTACAAAAGTATTACTTTTTCAATGTTGGTAACTCTGGTGCATATGTAGTGGCCAGAAGTACTACATGATGGACAACCATTTGTCCCTCGCCAGTCATACTGGTCGATAAAGTTTAATAAGCTTGATGGAAAATCAATTTATATTTGATCACTTTTCACAAAAAACTGAAATTTTAACCTGCATGAATGAACAAAATAGAACAACACGAAAATATTCTAGATCAATTTTCCTAAAACTACAAGTACAATGAAAACATACAAATCCTACCAGGTTGTGGGAATTACTAACTGACGGTTTTTTTCATTACTATCAATTATCACGAAAAAAATTAATTTCCTTTTTCTCTCAATGTAATTTTTTCATTAGAAAACAAGCGAACGATATATAACAAAAAAACGAACCATTGCGTTTGTAAAAATACGTATACCAACGTCGAACTGAAGATGAAAAAAGTCAAAACTTATTAAGTATACCTTTCTAGAGAAGAAAAATCGAGCCAATTTACACCAAGTAGTGGACATTTTCCACTCATAGGCCTACAATGTCAGTCGAAAACTTACGCTGCGTATTAAAAAAAATAAAATACCAGGTAGAATAGGGTAGGGTAGGGAAAGATGAACTGAGGTACGTATCGTTTCGTCAATTTCTTCCGGCTTCTGTCTCGTTTAAATTCAAATTTCGCAACCTTTCGGGCAATAATTCAAGACAAAAAGAAAGACGAAAGGACGCCAGCTATCGAGTTATTAAATCTCGATGAAGAAGAAAAAAATAAAATAAAAACTCTGCGACGATTTGTTTCTTTTAAAAAGGGAGGCAATGGCAATGCGACGTGCAACGCGACGCGAGACATAAGAAAAAAGAAAAAAATATAAAATCGACTCGAGAAGGAAAGGCAATTTAATAACACTTTAATAAGGAAGGCGAAACTGCGCGGTAAGCGGGCCGACAAAATTATTAATTCGCCGCATAAAATAAAGCATCTCGCCACTCGGTTTTCGTAATTTATTTCGCTAAAAGCGAACGACGAACGACGACACTGATACAGATGTTACTTTTAAAGTTAATTTAAGACTGCGAAGCTTTCTTTAAACGTGCAGTAAAGCTAAGCATCGCCTCGCGTACCAATCAAATGCAAAATGTCAACGCCTAGACTTACGGATTAAAATTCATCCGACGTGTTTTTCGTATATTCTCACAAAACGTTACGTTACGTTATGTTATGTTACGTTACGTCACGTCGCGTCGCGTCGTGTCGTTGGATGGTCTTCGTCGAGTCAAATTCATCAGCCATTGAGACTGCGATAACGAACGTGAAATTTATTACAGTTCATGATGGTCGAAAAACTGCCATTTTATATTTTTACTCCATTCGTCGCCTATGATCAGCCAGTCTCCCCCCCCACCTCACCTAAAGGGTACGTGTCGGGTACTCGATCATTGTATACAGAGAGTATCGTCGATAAACAATTTCCCTTCTAATTCGTAAGGAAACTAATAACCGGTGATATATGAGAAGACGTTATGACAATTTATTACCAAAGCTTTACCAGTTTCTTTTCTCCTTCGGATCTCAAATAATTCATATCTAAGCAAAAACAACATTTTCGGCGGGAGCTTTCGCCTTTCACTTTTCTCCTTTCGATGATACCAGTATACGTAAGCGTAAGTGCAGGGTAAAAAATAAGCGTACTTCTTTATATATACGCGAGATTTCCTCTTGGCTCGAGATTTTCCTCTATAGCTTATTATGAATAGGGTTGTTCTCTTCTTTTCTTTATTTTTAATAGATTTTTACGGCTGGCGTTGGTGTTGTTGTTGTTAAAATTATTATTACGTATACGTTTAGTCGTTTATTGTATGTGTTTATAGCATATTTCCTGCATTTAATGGTAGGTCATGGCCGGTTCTGAAATTAGAGTTTTTTTCAAAGTGGCGATTCGAAGATTCAAACTCATCACGACATCAGATTTACACTTACAAGAAGTTGGAGTCTACAGAAGAAATTAGAACGGAATTTCGATCTTTTTCAAGCATTTTGATTGAAGAAAGTCACCTCAGTGGTGGATTGCCCAGGAATTTTAAACCTAATACGAACAATATTAGATTTTTAAGGTTGATTTTCTTCGTCATAATGTCTAAATACATCGAACTATTAGGTACAGTTTATTGGCCGACGCCCAATTCAGTTGGAGGGAGAACAAAAGGGAGGGGGATACCAAAATTTACTTCAAAATTCTGAACCTCCAATAAGACAATTTTTTGGTACTGGGTTAAAAATTTTTTACTCAGTACGACGCTGCCCAAAATCTTTCAAATTCGGTCAGCAAACTTGGACAGGTAAGTAATGAAAGGTATACGACAGGGGATGGCTTTGAGGGGAAATTCAGCCACGTCCAAAATTCAGGAAAGATGGGGAGTGGAGAGAGGAGAAAATCAGAAACATTTTTCGCTTTTGAAGTAATCGACGATAAATCAAATGTTTCATGTCCAAAAATCATATTGTTATTTTAATTAGCAGAAGACATATGGAATTTTCCGCCTTTTTGACCTTGCAAAAATTAATTTCTCGCCCAGTACGACATTAAATTAAGTTAAGAGGCTGCAATTTGGCAGGTAGATTTAACAAGAGTTATAAGTTTGCCTTTTTGGTGGAGTTTTAACTTTTCAACCTCTGGTACACATTTATAACCTGGGAAAAGGGCATTTCGAGTCAGTTTTTTACCCTGATTTTCTATATGGGAAAGGTTAGTATCAATAAAATCCGTTTTGGGGTCCTAGAAGACCATTATGACCATTTTTAGCCATGTCAGATATTTATTTTTATTTTTATTTTTTTCCGCCCAAACAAAAAATCATTAGCTCAGCTCGATAATACCGACCAAAATCAATTAAATTAGGGAAATAGACTTCGATTGGCAACGGATTTCTTATTTTGAAGTAAGGATGAATTTGGGTAAAAATTAAGTCGTGTCCAAATTTTGGGGAGGAAGTCCGGAAAAGCTAAAATCACAAAAATTGTTTGTATCCAAAAATTAGCCTTCTAAGTCAATTAGGAGGGGAGATATGATGGGTTTTCCTCTTTTTGACCGTAAAAAAAGACAGGTTCCTTCCCTATCTCCCCCCCCCTCTCCAACTAAGCCAGGAAGTTGAAATCTGGATGTAGACTCAGCTGCAGCCATAGTTGAGCTTTTTGGGGGTTTCGACTTTTCAACCTCATTGCACTTCTTCAAAGCCCCAAAAATGTAGTTTTTTAGTCAGCTTTTCTTAATTTTTAAGTATATTCCTCGCATCCCCCCCCCCCGCCCCACTTTGGGCTAGGAAGTTGAAATTTGGTACCTTTATAGATTCAGTATAGATTCTAGATGTACCTTTTTGTAGTGTTGCCGTTTCAGCACCACCATTCTATTAACCAACCCCCTCCCCCTACACCCACCCACCCACTCCAAATTAATCCAATTCCAAATTTTCATGAAATAAGCTAGAAAAATCATGGTATTTGCGAATAAGGACTCCATAGTGACTCTTTGAACCAAAATAGCATTTCGAGACCTAGAATGAAAAAAGACAAACGCCGAACAGGTTATGAAAAAAATAATCGATTAAATTTTTTGATTTTAAAAATCCAACATCAGACCTTCGCAAACTCTTCCAGTTGATTTCGGAGCCTTGAAATTTGGTACGAAGGTCATAATTTTTTTCAGATTAGGTCTTCTGTACGAGATTGAATTTTAACCCTCAATCTTAAATTATACTTTTTTAAACAAGTCGAATTCCACTACCCCCCCCCCCCTTCATTGACACTGATAGCTGAAATTGAAATGACTAGTTTACCCTCCCTCTTCCCGTCCTACTGTTCCTAATATTTTTCAAAATTATCAACGAACAGTGTGGTTTTATAAAAACAAGAACGTGTTGAAATTCATTCAACACTGCGATGTATTCTTGCAACTGAGCTTTCGACCATGAAATATGTCAACTAAAAGTTGAAAAATTATCGAAAATGCACAATGCACATGAACATTACTTTATAGCTGAAAGATAAGCATATCGTTTCACAGATAAGAAAAAAATACAACTACAAGTCAGTAAAATAAAAACTTTGAGGAAGCATACCCTTACCTTGAACAGGTCTGATAAAAATAAAATGTAAAAAATACTCAAATTAGGTTGGATTTCAAATTGTGAAATTTCGAAAATGACTTCTACTCTATTAATATATTATTTTTCATAAAATTATAGCTCTGAATTTTGGAAAATTGAATTTTTTCAAATTTTATAAAATCACTAACTCGTTATCCAAACATTGCTCATTGATCTGATACATTTGGTCCTGTGATACTGTACCGAGCTTCAAATCTAACTAAATTTCGTAAAAACCGATCGTTTCATCGATGTTACATCATTTGAAACGACCATGAACTACTAAAATTGATCTGTTCTCAAAATTACACCTAAAATTAAGCATGTATGTATTATGGGTGTTAACTCGAACCTACGAAGGTAAATTAAACCTACTTTGTATAGAAGAGTTTTCACGCCTTCGTTATTACATTTAAACACCTAGTATCGTTTGTCAAATCACGTCCACTTTTCATTTCGTTTTTTTTTACACCATTTTTCCCTCAACTCTACTATTTATAAGTACCTCATATAAGCCTAAAATTATCCGCCAAGTATCAACGCCCTCGCTGACAACCAGGCTTGTTTATTAATTTTCAAGTCCACCGTGTAAAATTATAAAATATCTGAAGGAGAAGTAGAGAAAAAAAAAATACAAATAATCATCGTTAACACGATCTCTTCAACTTCACACCGCATTGATGAAGCTTTCTCGTTACCGTGCTCGAGTCTCGAGTCGGCCCATGGCCCATGCAGACGAGAGCCGGTCATGTCGTAAGGTTTTTTTTCTTCACCTCTTTACTTATCCAGCCTATATGCTGAGTATGTATTAATTTACGTACTGTACTACCACAGAGTAAGAAACACCGAACTGAAGACGAAACGATAACGGTGATTTGACGAAATACTACGTGTAATAATACGCTTCGATGATTACACGGATTTTTTTTTTTTTTTTTTTTTTTTTTTCTTATACACCTTCATCATCTCTTATCGTATACATACATACATAGTATGGAGAGATATGCAGCGAACAGCATTACATACGAGTTTGGCAGACCTTTCAAAACAAATGATTATTAATTTTCGGCACATAATTCAATATTTATCGAGATCATTGGTATGAGTCGACGAAACATACTGACCTCTTTTTATAGGTATAGAGAAGTTCGAGATGCCTATGTTGGACTCGAGAGGTGAAAAAAAAAACACGAATAAGTATAACGCCGAGCAAAACATCTCGTTCTGTATGCATTCAATGTATCCGTGTGCAGCCTATCTTCTTATAGTATATACTTTGTATTTTTAAGTATACAAATTAAACATTTCGAATTATATTCAATTACCAAAATTATCCTGAGCCATTTGCTCCAATTCGTATACATACATGTATATGAGATTCTTCGCAATTTCTAAGTACTTCACTCGCAACGTAAATATAATAAAATAAAATAAAATAAAATGAACCTTCATAAAATATCCTTTTGACCATACATAAAAGTATACATAAGCAAGTAGGTATGTACGTAGATATAGTAGATAGATATGGTATGGTCCAGAAAAAGAAAAATTTAATTTTTAAAATCCATCTGCTTCACATAAAGCCAAAAAGCCACCTACGTAACAACAATATCCTCACGATGAGCTTGAAAGTAATACTTTTTGTCAAACGAAATGAGTACACCGCTTGGAAATTTTTTTTAATCAAAAAAGATTCTGAAAATGAATATTTAGATTCACCTTCGTATTACCATCATTTACAGAAAAAAAAAAAAAAAAAACGTTTTATCTTTTTAGATGATTTTTTTTTCATACTCGGTCGACGAAAAAATTTTACACTCGGTAAATTCATAACGATGGATGAATTTTCTAATGCTTTTAATGTGCCAGACGAAGATGAGCTTATGGAATGCGTATCAAAGAGAAATTTTCGCAATGATATGACGTATATGTATACATCAACGACATATCAAAATTTTTTGAACGAACGACGATGAAATTTTAAAATTCTGTAAATGCCTCAGCGATGAATAAAAATTTACGAATACGAGGAGAAGAATTTTCGACATACGTGTCAACGATCTATTCCGAAACTCAAATGAATAAATTTAAATAAATTAGAAAATTTAGTATAGATGACGCAGCTTCTTCTATTTGGAATATTACGCTAAACGTATTAGAAATCTGAAATATTTAATTAATTTATTTCGGGAAAATGGTCGCTGAAAATTACTACAAAAAACCAAAATGTTTTTAAATGAGACATTCAAAGGTTATTTCATAAAATATTGAAACTTAGGGTTGAAAGGGGGGGAGGGAAGAAGTTGATATTAATTGGCGAAATAAGTAAATAACTTCAATTTTAAATTAGGATAATTTTGAAATCCCTAAAATAAAGATGGAAAGATGGTGGAGAGGGTGATAGATATGGACAAACAATTAATCAGGCCTATATAAGACACTGGTAGACTTTTACGAGTTCCTAAACTTTGAAAAATCCACATTGAAATGAAATTTTGAAAAAATCTCTCCACAGAACAGAAAAATAATGTTTAAAATTAGGTAAAGGATCAAATTCACTTAATATAAAGAAACTATCCACGATTAGGATCGCATTTAATATAAGACAAATGTGAAAAGAAACTGGGATACAAGAAAGAAAGAAAGATATTAGGCTACCTTTTGCTGGACATAGATATACTTAGTGTAAAAATCGTCAAAAAAATGCTCACAAGTTAGACCTTATTTTGAACTGGAAATGGGTAAAAAATACTTGGAAATCGGAAGTGCGCAATTTCAGTCTCTCAAGTGAATTTAAACCAGCTAAAAGCACGATGACGAGATTTCGAAGGTTGAAAATAATAAATTTTCCTTCTCCTCTCCCCTAGCCACAAAATTGGCCTAATTTAAATGATCCTTGGATATGAAAACAAAATGTTTGTAGTTTCGTTCAATGGTGCCGTAGAAACATGTGAAAATTGGAAAATCATCAAAAATCCTGCTATTACATCTGCCCTTTTTAAGTGCTTTTCTAAGGGGCTCTGCGTCCCCCCTCCCCCAAAGTGACATGAATGTAAAATTGTAAATGATGCATCAGTGAACGTTGAAATTTCATGGTAATTACAAATATTTTACTTAAAATACTGACACTTTTATTAAACCTCTGATTTTTAGGGCTCAAAGTATAAAAAACTGTCATTTTCCAAAAAGCATGATCAGTAAGGAATGGTGAATCGACCAGCAGGTGGAATTTTCAAACTAGCCGACGCAAGTTGATCTTCAAGATCTAAAGAATCACCGGTAAAAATTTTGGCCTCCTATTTTTCCACTGACTTTATCTATAGTCCTCAATATGAGATTATATTTATCATTTGGCATGCTCAAATAGATTATTTTATACGAAGGGTCAGCGGTGAAGTAGGAACAAAAATTTTTACTGGTGTCTTTTCAGACCTTGGCGACCAACTTCCACTGGATAATGTGAAAATTCCAACCAACGATCGATCATAATTTTTAATTGATCATGGTCTTTGGAAAATGGGTCATTCCATGTCAGTTCGTATACAAAGCGGTAGGGAGGTTTGGGGATTTTTTTGGTTTAATTTACGCAGGTAGACCTTGATGAGAGATGACGAATACCGCAAACCGCAGCTCTCCACGTCTTTTTGGAGGGCAGTTATGAGCATATAAATTTTTAAGATAAGGTTAGATATGGTAAATTTTGAGCTTAGATAATTCGAAAACAATGATAGGTAGGAAGTTGAAAATTTTTCCAATGTGTAACGTCTTTGATAAACTTTATGGTGATTTTTTGAAAATCAGTGTTGCCACTTTTTTTAATGCCAAAAATTAGCTGGAAAAGTTGAAAAATGACATTTATCTGCGAAGAGTTCGTTAAAAAATTCTGAAAAAATTCTGTAACGTACAACTTTACATGCTGATTAACATATAAAAAAATCAAGATGGCGTTTTTTCGTATTTTCGATTTAAAAATTTTCAAAGATTATAAGAAAATACAATTTTTTTTTCAAAAGTTGGAATTGTTGCAAATTGATTGATTTTCAACAGTTTCACCTCATATTCAAAAAAAAATCGATAAAACCATTTTGACTACACTCAACACCCGTTAAAATGTACGAAAATGTGAAGTTATCAAATGGAGTAGAAAAAAAAACATTTCAGCATCAAAATTTCGCACTTGGTACTCCTGAATCACAGTGAAGTCAAAAGAACCTTCCCTAACCATTTTGTTCGGATATATTGTCATTTATGCTGCATTACAAGTTTACAGATTTTATTGAATTTTTCCCTTACCCCTTCTCCCTGTAATTTTTAGTACAAGCAAAATTCAAAACACTCCTATATTCCTTTGATCTGTCTAAAAATCGAGCTTTACATCCGAATTCAAGCTAAATATCGAGCAGAAAAGCTGCTGCATGAGTCGAAATAGGAGAGCAGGGCGTTATTCTGCAAAGAAAAGAGGTGAAAAACACTTCAGAACCATAATCCCCCCCCCCCTCTTCTACCTAAATAGATATTTTTTGCCTTGCTTGTTCGCTTACACATTTATGCTTAATTTTACTCTATCAAGTCAGCCTTATTAGATTGGGAGCATAATACAAGGATTTTAAAGGTTGAAAATGATCAATTTCACTGCCCCTTTCGTCGCTCTGAATTAGCCTTCCTACTTTCTATAATTTTACTCTCCTCTCCATCCCCTTTTCCCATGTTTTGAACTTATCACGATTTCAATCCGAGGATATTCAAAGTATTTTATCTCTTTGATCAATCAAAAAATCGAGCAGAAGGCCTGGAAACCAAAAAAACACCTATCTCATGCGTTGTTAGCAGGAGCATGCGAAATTTAAGTCTACTTTGTTATTGAGGATATTTTTTTGAAGGTTCAAGATAATCAATTCCCCCCTCCCCCTGCTCCCATCCAAACTGATCTCGTTCAATAATTTTTACATGCAAAGAACAACTGTGTCACAAGAGATATAGGTTCATTCAAGTTCATACATTTTTCGAGATTTTTCTTCTCCCCCTCCTCCCATCAATCACACCTCTCCACACAGTTTTGAATATATGAAGTCATTTAAGGCTTTGTCAACGAGTCAAGTTTCACATTTATGTACCCGAATTTGAGGAGAGTGTCGAGCGAAGAAACCTTTGTACGATTGATTAAGTAGATTGGAGTAGGAAGGGAGGTATTAAAAAACTTCCAATTTCTACCAAATCACTAATCATTCTTTCTTCACTTCGAAAAGCTCGTCAAAATATCAACTCCGAACGATGAAATGTTTTACTATTCACAGCAAATAAACAAATAGCACCATTCGATTCGATACCAAGTTGAAAAATAAGAAAACCACCTACTCAGCTTTGCAAGGTGCTGTGACTATAGACTGACTACACTTCACAGTAATTCAAATGGTTAATAATAATCATGTCGTCTAACCACTTTTAAAAATTATACTCCATTAGGTATGGAAATACTTCACCAGCTATTAAATACGTTAATGCAAACACTAAGCATACCTCTGTCCTCTGCCCTGTCTATCATTTAGAAAATTCATCGACCATCTGCTGAAAAGCAAGAAAAAAAAATCCAATTCGGTACGTTATCCTGTAATTTCCTTCCCGGTTCATGTACCCTTATCAGTTTAATATACGTAAGCATAAACATAAACGGATGTTGAAATTTTTTTTTACCCCATCGGGAGCCGCATACGTAACACATGTCATGCGAATAAGTTAAGTACCTACAGAGAGTACTACATTCGATAAATGTCGACGAGTAAGAACGTACATACTCGCCTCCTTACCTTAGCCAATACCACGGAGGAATTTTGATTGAAAATTCCGATAAGCAGGAAGTGGTTCTGAAAATGAAGGGCAAAAAAAAAGGGTACCCATAGCTTATACGTACATCGCGTCGTACACACATTAAACATACGCACCAAAAAACTCTGCCTACTTGGTACAGATGTAAAGTAGGAAAAATCCATCTTTGTACATATGAAGGGAGGAGGGTTCGGGGGGTAAAAACTCGACCATTATTATTCAAAGGTAGTATGAACTTATGAAATGTCGCCTTCGCTTTTTATATATATCGTGGCTCAGAAGTGACATCGTGGCCTAGATGAACGATCGAAATCTTCGCCAAATGAGACTATTTGTATGTGAGACAAAAGAAAAGTCGTAAAAATTTTTCCCATATAAGGATAGTACGTACATATAGAAAGTCCTATAACACTTACGCTGCTGCGCTGCAGCCTCATCTTTTTTTTTCCTCTTCTTCTTTTTTCTCCTTAGGCTCGATAAAAAGGTGAACTTCTGTCTCTCTTTAACTTCCTCTACGTATACACAAATACACATTATTACGTGTGCGTATGGTATTGTTGTGGTGTATACGCTTTAACAACGACTATAGCACAGCGTTGGAATTAAAGAGAGCTATATAGAAAAAGGGATAGGTAGAGGTAAAAGCAACGTATACGTCTGTAGAGGAACGTATGCGCTATAAAACCGAAGCCAAAAATCAAGATAAATTGCGATCACGAGAAGCTTTATACGTTTACGTGTGTAAAGGGAGGTGTACACTCCTATCATACTCACAATTTTTCGCTTTTCGCGTTCAACACTACGTAGATAGGTAGATTACCTTACGAATACGTACATATTTTCCAGAATATGGTACCAGTTTTAGCCTGATTTTCTACGTCACGTTGTCAATTAAACCCAGGCTATTACAGACTATCGAGCTGCGAAGAATGGAAGAGGGGAGGGGGGAGTGTATCAAAGAAATTCGTTTTGAAGTTCTAGAAGATCATTTAAACCATTTTTGAAAATGCCAGATAAGGTAATTTGCTAGAATCTACTTAGCTGATAGCTGAAAGGAAATTTGTTTACATTTTTACCAACTACGTCGCTTGTAATGTCCAAAAAAAAATTCTGAAAAAAATATATGTTATACTCCAATGCATACCCTATTCATACCCCGTGTTGCTAACCGCCTCGCTAAATTACCTGCCTCAGGCAGTGGCGCAATAAAGGGACGGGGGCTACCGGAGCCATAGATCATCCCTTAAGGGTGAAAAAATTGAAAGTTTTGTTCCACTTACATCGAATGTAATATCCAAAACACTGAAAACCCACCACTTTTTGGATGAAACTTCAAAATTTGAAAACCAACCTCCGAGAAATGCATTTTTACAGCTTAAAAATACTATTTTTTCAAAATTCTACCCCCGTTGCGCTCGAGGTTTCACATTTGACTCTGAAAATTTGAAACCTAACCTACAAGAAATTCATTTTTTAGGGCTTAAAAATACTATTTTTTGAAAATTTTGCCCTTGCTGTGCTCGGGATTTTCTGACTAGCTCCTTCTTTAGAAAATTTCTGGATGCGTCTATGGCTTAAGGAAAAAATTCCAAATCAACCTAAAGCTACTTGCCAGTAGTTGATGACTTTTTTTTAGCAACTTGCCACCAGTTGATAACACAAAAAGGGCTCAATACAGTTTCTTATCGATCTAAACACTAATATTGAATTGATTGTCGTAAAAATATTTTCTGTGCCAAATGTGACTTTGAGGAGGCAAAGAGAGGACGAGGGTGGTTATCAAATATCAAAATAAATTACGCTTGCTAATAATTGAGAACATCTAATAACTACAAGAGCTGACGTAAATTCGTATAATTTGCAGACATAAATTGGATGACGAATGTTTAAATGTAACGTGAACG
Organism: Ferrisia virgata; assembly: GCA_900060175.1. Classification (NCBI taxonomy): domain Eukaryota; kingdom Metazoa; phylum Arthropoda; class Insecta; order Hemiptera; family Pseudococcidae; genus Ferrisia; species Ferrisia virgata. The sequence goes on from FIZR01006934.1 coordinate 13,737, forward strand.
TGACTGGTCCCTCGACAAAATCCGTTTTGGGGTCTTGAAGACCATTAACACGATTTTTAGCCATGTTAATTATTCATTTTTAGTTTAAGCCAATTCATAGAGGATCAAAACTTGTATAACATATCCAAAGATCAACCTCCTCAGTGAATTAGGAGAGCAGATATGCGGGTTCTCCCCTTTATGATCTTGAAAAAGGGCTGCTCCTCTACTATCCCCACCAAATTGAGCTAGAAAGTTGAAATTTGGTATGTACATTTAGTTGGGATCCTAGATGTGCCTTTTGGGCGACTCGACTTTTCAGCCCGTATCGCAAAGCGATGATTTTTTTCAATTCTCATGATTGTAATGTGTCACGAAAATCAGGCTGGAAAAGCATCGCATACTTGTTGATAACCCTTTTTCCACTAACCTCCCCTCCCCCTCCGAACCAGAAAATATGAATTTTTTTGTAGATTTCTTTCACATAAGTCCACCATTTTCAATTAATAAAGAAAATTATTCAATATTTATATTCACTTAAAAAAAAAATGAAAAACAAAAAGGTTTCAATTTTTTTTAAAAACTAATATTGCAAAAACAAAATTGTAAAAACAAAAACCCAAAAAAATTTCCACTTTTAAAACCCTCAATTAATTACTAAATTTCTTATAAATTTGGAAATTTTGGCATCAGTTTTTTTTCACAAATTTACAACTGCCTGTTGCTTATTCCCATTTGCGTACAGTCGCCTCAATTTCAAAAAATCTGAAAAAGAAAAATTTGAAGATCCAACATTTTGCAAGCGCTTAAATCAATTGACAAACTGATTTTTCATCATCTATGATCTCACATCGTCCTTTATTATTTCTGCCTATTGTCTGCATGAAAATTTTCGCAATCTGACAAAATTGTTGTAAATCTCATAATTTTACTAAAAAAAAATAATAAAAAGCTATGAAATTTCATGTTTTCATCGTTTCATCACAACAAATAATTTTTTTAAGCGATGAATTCTCGACAGTTTTTAATTTTTTTTTTTATTTCATCAGATAGCATTTTTTATTCTCTATAAATAAAGTCCTCTTCAAAATTGTTGCAAATCTTATAGTTTTGTCAAAAAATTCAAAAAACCTATAAATATTACACTTCCACTACAAAAGTAGCAATGATCTTCTTCCAAATGACGTCACAAATGTGGTGCGGTAAGAGGGGACGCGATTCTCCGTTTTACGCGTAAAGCACGCTTTGGTGTAACCTCTTTTTAGTTTACAGATGTTGAATATATGTAACATATCCAAAAATGAACCTTCTACTTCATGTAGGAGGGGAGAAATGGAGGTATTAGCCCTACTGAAACCTGAATAGAGTCTGTTCCACGCATATATCCCCTCCAAATGAAGCTAGGAAGTTGAAATTTGGCATGTATATTTAGTACAGGTCAATAGGAGTCCTACGTGTACCTTTTTTTAGGGTGTTGATTTTCCATCTCCGATGCCCCTCCCCCTCACAGTGCCAAAAAAATGATTTTTTTGGCGAGTTTTCTAATATATTAAATTTGTTTTCACCCATATCTCCTCTACAAATTGAGCTAAGAAGTTGAAATTTGATGTGTATATTTAGTAGGTAACCAGGATGTGTGTTTTGGAGGTTTCGATCGTTGCTTTCTTTTTTTCATGAATGGACCATTACCGTACGGCGTCGTTCATTTTAACGAAAATCAGCCTCAAAAAGCAACGTATGGCGATGCTTTATTTTTCTTTTTTCCTCACACATACGGCGTAGACGTACACGTTACGCACGTCTAAGCTATATCATCTCTACTTCGTTGCTGTCGTATACGACAACTACACATACAACATCAAGCCAAGCTAACCAAAACGAGTAACATATTTAAACCTGAACAAAATCGTCGGTCTATTGGCGTAAAAACTTTATATGTACGTACGTAGTACTGTACGAAGCTACAGAATATATAGTCGATGATGAGCAGGCAGGTTAAGGAGAGCTTGCGAGACTGTGGGAGGTAGAAAAATAAGCCTATATCATACACATACGTTGTACGTTGTTAGGTAGGTATCCAAGGTAAGGTAGGTAGATAGTAGGTAGCTAAATACACATACGACTACGTTCTTTGAATACGCTATTTGTCTAAAAATGGTACAGCGAGCGAAGTATTTCTACCCGCACAAATGGATTTATGATGACCATTTTTTTCCTCGCTACTTTTTTTCCCCTTTACCAGCACGTATCGACCTTTTAGTTTTAGGCTTACCGCGTGTACGCGACACAGCAACGCTCTTTGCTATACGAACCACATAACATGAACGTACACTACACATACACACACATTCGTAACATAACCTAATCAAACGCACCTGTAACCTTTTGAAAATTTTATTAAATCGTATTTGACCATGGTCGTGATTAGGTACACCAGGCTCCTCGTACAGTCTACACCTACAAACACATATCACCATACGATATCAAAACATCCCCTAGAGAGAGAAAGAGAGACAAAGATATAAAGAGAGACTCGAATAGAAATTCCGATAGCACTGCAGGAAAAACGAACAAACGAATCAATTGAGGTAACCACAACAAGCGACCAGACGTATATAACGGTGGTTTTTTTTCCCTACATCACAATTACCAACTATTTGGACGTTAAAGCTACCCTTCGTAGGTTATAAACCAATTTACCAAACCGATCCGTGCCCAAAAGTTAACAATTACTTTAAACCCCTAGAAACAGAAAAAAAAATAACCTATAGATCTTAGCTACATTACCGCCTCGACTATCATCAATATTCAACATTTTGCCGGTCACAACATCCCCCCCCCACCCCCACCAACACTTACCCTATTAGCATCGGTTTTTAGTACACACAACGTAAAAGTCGTAAATTGTATAATTTTTTTTTACTCCTACTCGTCTGGCTCTCTTTATACTTTATCAATAAAACTCTACTGACCCGAATAAAAAAAAAAAAAAAAAGATACGTTTTAAAGTATTCTTCAACATCACATCGTACATGAACGGACCCCGTATACTCGAGCATTTATCGAGAAAAAAAAAAAAAAAGGAAGAAAATAAAAAGAATACCTCCTTTCGTATTATTCATGAATCGAAAAACACCACGTATTCGTATTTCGTATATGTAGTTTACAGGTCGATCGAGTCACGTGCATATATAAATTAAACGTACCTCTACCTATAGGAAAAAAAAATTTCTGTCCTTAGCAGGATACAAAAAAAAAACTATATACATATACTGTGCATAAAACAAGTTCATACGACCCTCCTTCTCCCTGCCCCCCATCCCTTGACACTAAGGTTTTGATACATACATTCGGTGTAGCCTGTAGAAGGAAAAAGAAAAGCAGAACGTATTCGATACCATTATGGAAAATAAATAAGGAAGAACCTCTTTCACAAAGATATTTTTTTTTTTTTTTTAAATACTACGCTCGTAAATCTGTTATTATGTAACGGAGAACGACGAGTTGTAGTACACACTACATACCGAGAAAAGAATACCGAAAAAAAAAAAAAGCTAAACAAACCTGCGTTCAACGTCAAGGGAAATTACCCTTTGGGCATTTTAAGAAGTATCTTGAAATGTGAAAAAAACACAGCTTTGAAGTTTCAACCTGGGCGCTTTTTTTTTTTTTTTTTTTCGTACCCAAACTACCCTCGACGATAAAATATGTACCAGAGGAATTTTTTTCTGTGTCGAGGGGTTCTCATATATGTATATACTGAACGTACTACTACAAATGATAGTGCATCGCTGAATATTTCTTTATATTGTTGATAACATGAACGATTCGAACTTGGAAGCCAACGAGCGAATACAGCGCAGCGTCTTTTTTTTTTTTTTTTTTTTTTTTTTTAATAAAACCATTTTA
>FIZR01006941.1:0-15645 GCA_900060175.1 Ferrisia virgata
TCTAATTTTTCTCAACATTTCAACTCAAAATCATAAAATCAATCCTTCATAAAATAAGTCCACTGATGTCATTCGAGGACATAAAAATCTGTCCACTAGAGTCAGTCCAATGATGATGTCACACCGTTGATGTTCCACTAATGTCATCTAATGATGACACTCAAGTGTTGACAATTTTTCCAGAATGCGCTATTAAACATCTTTTGATGTTAAAATCAGCCTCCTAGGTCAATTAGGAGGGGTGATATGGGTTTTTTTTCCAATTCTTGTCCTTGAAAACAAGTTCTTCCTCCCCTATATCCTCTTCAAATCAAGCTTAGAAGTTGAAAATTGTATGCAGACTATAGACACTGAAACACCAACATGCTTTACTGGTGGACACAGACGTGATGAGATTCGGTACGTAACTACTTAGTACTTATATATTTTCCGCAAGATAGCGCTGACCATAAAACCTCGAATCATTTTTTTTAGCTTTTAAAGTGAAATTCACAGGCAGCGTTTTTGAAACTTTTTTTCCCAATTTGATGAGATAAGTTTACGTGACTTGAACCAATCAAAAACTGGTATTCTTATCAATGCAAAAAACAACAAAATCAGAGGATTGTTGATATGATAAGTATTCGTCGACACACATACCTTAACCAATCAAATTGTGGCGAAAATTTTTCAAAAATGCTGCCTGTGAATTACCTGTGAAAACTGAACAAAAAGTAGTCTTTGAAGTTTTATGTTCAGCGCTCTCTAGCGGGGACTAGCTGAGTAATTATTTACAAAAATTTAGCGTAATCACCTTTTCCATTGCGACTTGCAGAGCGGCATCTTGGTGTACCAGTGTGTATAACGTGGACTTGGCAGAGGCTATAGATGTACCTTTTGAAGATTTCGACTTTTTAGGCCCTTTGCGCTCCTTTGTAGCCTCAAAAATGAAGTTTTTTGGTTGGTTTTTCTTACTTTTTGAGTTTGTAACTCGCACAAGCTCTCTCCAAATTCAGCTAGGAAGTTGAAATTTAGTATGTAGGAATCCCAGATGTGCTTTTCGGGAGTTTAGATTTTTCATCCTCATTGCACCTCCTCACAGCCCCGAAAAAGTTGTTTTTTTGTTGGTTTTTCTTATTTTTCCAGTTTGTTGTTTGCATTTCTCCCCTCAAATTGAACTAGGAAGTTGAAATTTAGCATGTAGATTGAGTATAAGTACTTGATATGCCTTTTGGTGGTGTCGAGTTTTAAGCCCCATTGCCCCCCCCCACCCCCATACTGATTAGGAAGCAATTTTATCAGCTTTTTGTGAACAACTTCTGGCGAAGCTATCATGAGCTCCTCACTGGAAATCTTTAAAATGAGTAGCAGCACATCCCCCTCCCTCGCTACAATGGCCTAAGCAGAAATATTGGAAGCTGACTTCCCAACGGAGAAAATAATACATCGGATGTTGCAAAATGAAAAATCCTAGGTTTTAAGAAAAAAATTGATTTTTCTGCATTGGGAATCAACTTTTAGAATTTTTGTTCGGATCATTGAGGGGGGGGGGATGCACTCCTACTCATTTATTCAGTCAAGCCTGAATTGTGGCATCGATGTGCTGAGGGAGCGAAAATTGCAAACGTTCTTTTTGAATAATATATCAAAAAATCAGTCTTCTAGGTTAATTATGAGGGGAGATGTGAAAGTTTTGCCCTTTTCTATCTTAAACAAAGGTAGTTTCTCTCCCTCCCAAATTGAGCTATGCGGTTGAAATTTACTATGTAGATCTTATAGATACCCCAGATGTCCATTATAAAGGTTTTTACTGTTCAGCCTCATCGCATCATTACCATCTCTGTTCCAGGGCTTTAGCCATGTTAAATATTTATTCCCCAACCATTGTTCGTCTTGGTAACGACCAAAATAGATTAAATTTGGGAAGTAGGCTTAGTTAAGCAGTGGATTTGATATAAATTTTTTGAGGATGACCTTGGATCAAAATTCAGTCTTACCAAAATTTTGGGGAGGAGGTGCTGAGGAGCTAAAATAACAAAAAATAGTTCCTTTTTGAGTTAATCGATAGAGAATCAAAAGTTATACAACATATCCAAAAAATCAACGTCCTAGGTCAATTAGGAGGGGATATATCAAGGTTTTCTCCTTTTTTGACATTAAAAAAATGCGTTGGGGTTTGGAATTTAGTATGCTCATTTTGTAGGTGTTGTAGATGTGCCTTTTGGGGGTTTCAACTTTTCAGCTCTATTGATAGCTTCAAAAACTCAGTTTTTTACTAAAATTTCTTATTCTTCAAATTCGTTCCACGCCTATCTCCCTAACAAATTTGTATTTCTACTTTATTGTATGAAAATCAGGCTCAAAAAGCTTCAAATCTAGATGTTTTTTTTTTTCATTTTATCATCCCCCCTCCTCCTCAAAACTAAAATGACTATCTTGGTTCGGTATTGATCAAAGTCGCCCAAATTCTGCAAGCAAATTTCGATTGTTGATAGATTGGATAAGGAATGACATTACACTAAAAAGTCAGGTCTTAATTTAAGGACGAGGCACTGGGAGGGGGGGGGGTCACGAAGATCCTTTTTGGGCTAATTGATAGAGAATCTAAACTGATATGATTAATATTTCTAAAAATCAGCCCACCAGGTCAATTAGGAGGGGGAGGGGGAATAACAGGGTTTCATTCCTTTTTTTTTAGTCCTTGAGCAGGGATTTTTTCTCACATCTTTCCCCTTTAGATTCAGCTGTGTGGTTTAAATTTGGATAGTATGTAGGTTTAGAAGAGGACCTAGATGTATGCTTCGTTGGTGTCAACTTTTCGGTTTCACTGCAACCCCCCCCCCCTTCCCTCGTCTTCTTTCTAGCCTTAAAAAGTAGTGTTGTGGCAACTTTTCTCATTTTTCGAATTCGTTCTTGCCGTATCCTCCTCCAAATTGTAGAAGGGTGTTGAATTTTAGTATGTAGATTCACAAGGGGTCTTGGATATGGCGTTTAGAGGTTTCGACTTTTTAGTCGCATAGCACCTTCTCATACAGTTTTCAAGGTGATTCTTCTCATTTATACCGAGCTTACATCAGCTTCATCTCCTCTCCTAATTGAGCTAGAGCGTTAAAATTAGGTATATCAATTTAGTAATGATCCTGAATGTGCTTTTTGGGCGTTTCAAGATATTCATTCCAATACTCGCCTGTATTTCTAAGCCTGCCACTGATGAGTAAAACGCATCTCAGTGAATTAGGTACTCTTATTTACTCCACAAACGGAACAATTCACGTACTGTTTGCAATATTTCACGAAAATCAGGCTGAAAAAGTAATGCATCGCGATGATTTTTTTCGTGTCGTCGAGGTCGTATACGTGTCATGCGGATGGAGGACTAAAAAGGCAAATTTGATCCTCCCATATAAAGGATATGAAAATGAACGATGAAAGCGTACTCGACGTAAACGACAAATATGTACATATTCGAACCTGGTCATGGTCAACCCGCATCAAATACGTAATAATTAATTTCCAGGATGCACGATGCCGCCTTTGTTCTCCTACTTTATCCGGATACGTACACACGCAAAATTACGTATATGCTAACTCGTTCGACGATTTTTGTCGAGCGGTAATTTTTTCCCTTTTTCCTTTTATTTTTTGAAAATGACAGGTGAAAAGAAACATTTGTAAAAATTATCACGTATTTTCGACTCGTCGCATCGCATCGCGTCGTGTTGTCGTTGTCGTTGTCGTTGTCGTCATACTCGTACGAAATATTACGATGGAAAGTTATTCGAGCGTGGAAATACCCCCAACAGCGGGCTGGCTGGAGAAGAGGATACGATAAAATAAAAATGGAAAAGATTTCTCAACGCGGGTACGTATTTCTTGAGCAAGTAAGTTTTCGCAAGCGACATCTCTCACGTTGACAAATTATTACCGAGTAGAATTTAAAAATACGTTACTATAAGCTCGGCGTAAATCGGCAGTAAAATGCCGATGAATTTTACCTTTTTTCCTCCTGCCCCTCCTCTTTACTTTCCATACTTTTCCGTTTATTTATTCTCGCGCTATAATATTGAGCTGGATTTGCACAGATTTGAAATTTTAATGCGAAAAGTTTTTTCATCTAATTTTTAGCCATAGCCAGTGAGTGTAAAAGTAAATAGTAGGTGCCTCGTTAGATTTACAGAGCAGGCCAAATTTCCGAATGAGAAAGTTGTAACCGAGATTAAAACAACGATGTTGAAGTTTAGATGACTTTTCTTGAGGTTGGCAATGGTCCAGGAGGAGACTATTTTTTTTCCTTTTTTTCGTCATGTTCGCAGCTTGGTAAGTATAGGTTGGTAAAGGCGATTGGACGAGTTCGCATATGCTACAGATTATGATTATCCGTGGTTTGTCGACTTTTCAAACTGTTGGTGTTCAGGGGTGGTTTTCAAAGAGTCATTAACACAGGATTTTTGGAACAAGTTCGTTTCTACGAGAATAAACTTTTAATCGTGGATTACTCTTAAATGTTCAGCATTTGAACATGAAATGAATAAATACAAAAACTCACACCGAATTCGCATTCAGCAGCTCAAATTACCTAGATCTAGATACTTTGCACAATATACACAGTGTTCTGAACCAATACTACCTCCTTCATACTACAGGCAGTGCAACTTAAATCGCTCCTCGTGTAGTATGGTTTGCATATGCCAATGCTTGCAGGGCAGAAAAATTTAGATGTCCTGAACCATTACTAGTAGCTCCTTCATACCATAAGTAATGCAATTTGAGTTGAACTGGTGTATGAAAGTTTGCATATGCTAACTATTGCAGGGGTTGAATCATGAAATGCTGGCTGTTTGAAAATGGTGAATCTGCCTTGGAAACAGGTTTCGACCACTTTCTCCCTCAAAAGGTCAACTATTATGAATAAACTTTTCGACAAAAATTTTGGACCTTTGCCTCGGGGTATTTCCAGGCAAAGGGACCAAAATGTGTTTTCTTTTCTCAATTTTATCGTTTTCGCCAAATGTAGATAGGAATTTCGCGTTTTTTGTATAAATTCTGGTGGGGTTTGTTTCCAGGATGTTCAATTTACGTATGTGAAAATGACACCAATACCAGTTATGCACCTCTTCATTAAATCAAGTGCAACAGAGGAGGGGTGGGTGGTGGGAAGTTGAAAATCTATTGCTACGATTTTCTATCGACCTCAGATTGAAGTAATTTCATAAACTTCATCGTAGGTATTTACATTCGTTAAAAAATGACATCTCAAAGTAGTGGTTTTATTCAAAAATAATAAAATTTTTATTGCTTCAGTCTCTCAGATCGATAGTCAACTGAGCATTTGAGCTCGAGGGAAACCAAATTTTTTTTCATCCCGCCTACCGAAAACATAAGCCCGTGAATACCATATATTTCCCAGGAGAGCACCGTGGAAAATGTAACGAATTTCTTTGGTCAGTTATTTTTTTTTTTTTTTCAGACAATACGTTTGTTGAAAAAAAATTCCGTTGCACTTTTGACATTTCATTACAAAATGGCCGCCAAAAAATTTTAAAACGCCATAATTTTGTAAAAAGCTGCCCACAAATAAAAAAAAATTGTTTTGGGGGAAGGTGAGTTATGCATGCCACAAACTTGAAAAACAAAATACTACATTTTTGGGGCTGCGAAAGGTTGTGATGTGACTAAAAAGTCAAAAACCCCAAAAGACATATCTAAATGTACAAGAAAAAGTTATACCTTTTACCTCAATTTGTAAAGGACATAAAAATGGAACAGCTTTTTTTCGAGGTCAAAACAGGGGAATCCCCCCCCCCCCATTTCTTACCTTCAAATTACCGTGATGGTTGATATTTGAATATATTATAAAACTTTGGATTGACCATCGATTGACTCTAAAAAAGGAACAATTTTTTGCTATTTCATCCCCTCAGCATCCTCATCCATAAATTTAGACATAACTGGATTATAATGCAAGATTATTCCCACTCAAAAATATCAAATTTGCCACGAATCTATGCCAATTGCTTAAATTTGGACGATTTTGGTTGGTACCGATCTGAACAAGTAATTTTTAGTTTCAGTAAAAAAAAAACATCCCTTTGCGATGCATTTTTCCTAATCAGCATTGAGGGTAGAGCGGATTCAAAGGGGTTAAAAAGTCAAAACCCCAAAAGGTAAAACCAGGGACCCAACTGACTATACATACCTAATTTCAACTTTCGGGCCCAACTTCGAGGGGAGTTTATGCGAGGAACAAACATTAAAAAATAGAAAAATCTACCAAAAAACCATATATTTAGGACTATGAAGGGGTACAACGGGGCTAAAAAGTCGAACTCCCCATCCAACAGGCACATCCAGGGTCTTACTGAATGTGCAGACGAAATTTCAACTTCCTAACTTATTCTGGTAGGAGATAGGGGAGGAACACTCCTTTTTCTGGGTTAAAAAGGGAAAAATCCTCATATCTCCCCTCCTAATTTACCTAATAGATTGATTTTTGGATATGTTGTACAACTTTGGATTCTCTATTGACTGACTCGAAAATAACAATTTTTATATTTTTAGCCCCTTTGTACCCCTCCCCCAAAATTGGGATAAATTAAATTTTGATCCAAGGTCATCCCCACTCATCAGGTAAAATTTTGACTTTTGCTGGAACCACGGAAGTAATAACATAAAGAGTTTTGAAAAATTACTTCGAATTTTTTTCTCAACATTTAAATTGACGATCAAAACATCGGTAGTCCGAATATCGATGGTCCACTCTTGCCAATCCACAGTTGACTATTAACCATCGATGGTGAAAAGTTGATGGATTTGGAACATAAAAAGTTGACAGTCTAGATCTTGATGGTTCACTATTGTTGGTCATCTCTTGACAGTCCACATTTTAGAATCAACTATTCATGGATCTGCACAATCAAGAGTTGACAAATCTGGACAGTGCGGATCTTGATTGCACACTACGGACGGTCAACTCTTTACAGTTCACGATTGAATAATAACCATGTTGACAGTCCAAATCTTGATGGTGTAGTTATTGATGGTGTACTATTGTTGGTCAACTCTTGACAATCCACTGCTGACCACCACAACAGTTGGATTATGTTCGACGAAAAAGTATCACTTTGCGATGCATTTTTTCTATTTAGCATTGAGGAAGGGAAGAGTTCAGTACGGCTAAAAAGGCACATTCAGGGTCCTTACTGACTGTACGTGCCTAATTTAAACTTCCTAGCCCAATTTGGAAGGGAGTTATGGGAGGAAAAAACATTAAAAATTGGAAAAATCTACCAAAAAACCACAAATTCAAAGGTGTGTGTGTGTGAAGTGAAAATTCGAAACCCCCAAAAGGCACATATAGGGTCTCTACTGAATGTACATAGCTAATTTTAAGTTCCTAGCTCAATTTAGAGGGGAATTATGCGAGGAACAAACTCGAAAAACTCAGAAAATAAAAAACCTGTCAAAAAGCCACATTTTTGGGGCTGTGAGGGGCGCAATGAAGCTAAAAAGTTGGTACTCTTAAAAAGCACATCTCGGGCCCCTATTGAATGTACATACCAAATTTAAACATTGTAAATATTGAAAATATCCTCCGCCCTCCCTCTCAACTGACTCTCTGATGGGTTTAAATTCACATTAGTAACTGAATCGCAATCACGAGGTCAGATTAAGTACATTTCGGTACCTCATCCCATTAAAATGTAAACATTGAAATTTACTCTTCTCTCTTTCACTTAAAATTGACATTTTGAAAAATGAAAAAATTCATCCAATGTGATAATTGAATTATATATTGTTTTTTTTTTTAATATTCTTACCAATTAAAGGTATAAAGTGCCGAAGGTAAATACATGATGATTAACAATTACAATTTACATCACATGAAATATCACCACCACCACCCCCACCTCCTCCTCCTCCCCCACCATCGGCACAGCATCCAGTACCACCAGCCCCGCTTCCACCGCCATCCGCACAGCACCCAGCACCCCCACTATTACTACCATTCCCACCATCGCACATCCAACAGCAACAAGCGATTCTGAAGTACGTTTCTAAGCAATCTGTCACACTGTTGATGGCATTGTTAGCCAATTCTTGAATAAAATTCCCATTATCATCGATACAAGAAAACAGACACATAGAGCCACCAACAGCCGCATTTCTTTCTCGCTCAACTTCCTGTGGACCATTATTCCCATCAGCTGGAATGATCCCAGAAACCGGATTTGAATCTGCAGAACAACATCCACATGCTGTACCTGCACCGTGATCACTTGCTTCGGTACCATTGTCATTGGATGGAGCTGCACTGCCGCCACCAGCAGCGCCATTATCTAAACAAATACAACCACCGCAACCGTTGTTTTTTTTTTGTCGACGGTCGCTGTCTGGCCGATTCGACGACGGAGTACGACGGTATTGGCATTTACAACAACGGCGACATTTACGTCGATTTTGTTTCGGAGCAGGCTCACCAGTACGGTAGTAAAAATCGGTGAACAATCCATCTGGTCCGAATAACTTTTCCCGAATGACCGCACACCAGTAACCAAACTTACCCCACATGGATGGTTTTTCAACACGGTTCCATTTTACAGTAGCTTTATTGAAAGGATACGAGCTCGTAGGTTTCAGTCCTGGTGGTGGAGGTGCCTAAAATTGGGAGTTTAAAATTCGCCAGTTCAGTATTTGAAAACTATGTAACTAATGTTTTACTCACAATGCAATGGGCAAGCTGAGGTGATCATTTTTTCAAATTCAGTAACCGAAACCGATCTTATAACAACTTGCCCACGTATTCTTATTTTTTCTTTTTTGCTCAGTCGAAACATTACTATGATTTCGTTACCTGGCATATTGAAAATAGTAAACATAAAAACACCAAAACAAAGTATTTCATGATGACTTCCACGAATCAAGTATGCTCTCAGCTCTACTCTAATTTCGTTTTGTGAACAGCCGTGAGTATCGCGTATCACTATTCGAAAGTGTAATTTTCTCAAAAAGTATTTTTCGTGATTTTGTATTGTTGAAAAACATCGCACAAATGAGACATTATCTTTTGCCAGATGTTTTTCGTCTGACTAACGAGTAACTTTACTAACTGCAAGTTGAACGTAACAATTAGACGATCAACGATCGAGTTGAAAACAAAAATTAAAAATTACGAAAAATTTCACCGTCGTCGACGATAACAATGATGAATACGTGTTAGAAACAAGTGAAGTATCGTACGAGTTTATTATTTGACTTTTTAGTCTAATTTTCTACGTCATATTGTCAATGAAAACCAAGCTATTACTCTGTCACAAATGTCACAGAGCTAAGGAACGACATTAGCAAAGATGTGTAAGAACAGGCGGAGGCTAATTCAACTATGGTAGTCTGCCCCCCCCCCCATTTCCTAAAAAATTTAACAAATGAGCAGTTTCAGAATTTTGATATGATTAATAATTCAAGTAGTGGAAAATTTTTTATACAAATTTGGTCATTTACACACTTTGCCCATCTTCATTATTGAAGGGGCAGCAATTTTGTGAGCCCCTTCAAAATATCAAGATAGACAAATGTTGTATGCAACAAAAAATGCGGCAAAAGTTATCTAATACAAGGTTCACTAATCAAAACCACGATAATTTTACATTGAAGGGAGGGGGCTTATCGGGTAATGCAAAATTTTGCGAACAAGAAATTAATCCAGATCGAAGTCTTTAATAGTGAATCATATACTAAGGCAATTTTTGCAACGACTTTTGTCGTATTCAAAATTTGCCTATCTTGATTTTTTGAAGGGGCTCACAAAATTCAAACGATTGCTGCCCCCTCAATAATGAAGATAAGCAAAATGTGTAAATGACCAAATTTGTAGGAAAAATTTTTGTCCACAAGGTCCTCTACTTGGATTTGTAATCAGATCAGAATTCTGAAACCGCTCATTTGTAAGAATTTCTAGATGCCTGCACAGAGATACCTACAAAGCAAGGGATAGGGGAGGAGGTCTTTTAATACAGTTACACACGTTCATGTTAACGAAACACTACACGTCGTCTCATCGTTTCCAATGGGGTGATTAATGCTGACAATATAGCTGTCAAATTTCATGAAATATTGAGGTTATACTGTCACAGAAAATTTATTATCGTCATAACGAAACAATGATTTACAGTTACACAACAGTCAATGTGCAAAATCAGTTTGACTATGATCTCTTCACTCACGTAATTTTTGAATTATTGTAGACAAGTTTGCTTAAGGGCAAAAAGCTCAAATAATAAAGAAGATACACTTACCAATTATTGAAATGTTTTTCAAAATCTTCCCCACATAGTTGAAGCAAACGAACTGAAGCAGGAACATAACATTAGTTTGGATCTGTCGGTCAGGTAACCTGTAGCATTAAAAAGATTCCTATTTATTTAGTATGCTGAAAAAAATTGAATTAAATACAACGATTTATACATGAAAATAAAATAATAAGCATTTCATCCAGGTTTAAGCATTTTTTCTGGGTGATTTTCGATCAATTTTCTGTACTTTCACACATTTTCGTCAACTTTTTCAACGTTTTTTTTTTTTTTCATATAGGTAAATTTTCAATTATTTTTCAACAACTTTTTATGATTTGCCCAATTTCGTTGGTTTTTTAAATAAAATTTTCGACGATTTCGACGATTTTTTTCTTATTTCACTCGTAGTTCAATTTTCACCTATTTTTGCAAATTTTTATCTAATTTTTCATTAATTTTCAATGACTTTATTAACGATTTATTTTTTTACAATTTAGCACAATTTTCACCTTATTTTACAACGGTTTTTTATCATAATTTATATCCGTTTTCAGCCTTTTTTTGTAATTGTTGATAATTTTTATGCATTTTAGTTCAATTATCTCCTACTTTTCCACAATTTTGTTCATTTGTGATTAATTTTTTCATCTTTTTATCCATTTTTGATGAATTTTTACCCAAATTTCGATGATTTTTAACAATTTTCCTCATATCGTAGATCAATTTTTCCCAATTTTTCAACTTTTTTTCTAATTTTAGATTTTTAACGATTTTTTTCATTTTTAGCACAATTATCAACCAAGTTTTCACGCATATTACATTTTTTCAGTATTTTTGATCAATTTCCTGCCCTTTTCACCCCACCGACGTTTGGTAAATTTTTACACGACTTTAAATAACTTTTTACAAATTTTGTTCAATTTTTCACCCAATTCTTTGTGATTTTTGCTTAATTTTCTGCGCTTTATATGAATTTTCCCCAATTTTTTATACAATTTTCACTGGTTTTTGACGATTTTTTTCTTATTGTAGGTGAATTTTTTATCTAATTAATTTTTACTGAATTTTCAATGATTTTTAAGAATTGTTTCATATTTTTCATCACTAATTTTTGAACGTCTTTTCTTCCTTGATTTAAATCAATTTTTCACCAATTTTGCAACATTTTTTTTTGATTTTTAATGAATTTTCTTCACATTTTACTTACTTTTTTTGTAACTTTTTACCCTAATTTCAAGGATTTTCAACGATTTTTGTTCAATTTTCTCTATTCTTCACCAAGACACGAATGTATAAAATTTTTACCAAATTTTCAATGAATTTTTAACAATGTTTCCTATACTTTAGGTCAATTTTCAACACATTTTTTCGTGATTTTTGACCAATTTATCGCACTTTTCACCAAATTTTATCAAATTTTTAATGTTCAACCGTTTTGTCATTTTATAGGTCAAAGTCCTACATTTTTGCGTATTTATGTAAATTTTTACTCAGCTGTCATTCATTTCTAACTATTTTTTTCCATTTTAGTCAGTTTTTGATGATTTTCAATGATTTTAAAACATTTACTAATTAGTCGATTTTTTCAACCAGACAATTTTTTTTCTTATACTTTAATTAATTTTGAAAATTTTAATTTTAGCGTTACACATCCATGATCTAGAATTTTTCGCCCTGAAAGAGAAAAATGTTTTAAATTTTTTTCCGAAAAATTGACAATGGATGTTCCACCTGAATAGTACCTCCTTCATACCACAAGTAGAGGAACACGCGTTGCACTCATGTAGCATAGATTGCCTATCTAAAACATTTCCAAACAAAAAATTTTGATAAAAAATTAATTTTGGTAAAAAACGTTTTTTTATTAAAATAGTTAATCGATTTTGATACTTTTTCTATAAATTGGTTGAATACAAATCTCAATAAAAAGAACTTTTTATTAAAATTTTCATTGGCATGGAAAATTTTTTCTAAAAAAAAACGGAAAAATTTTAACCAAAACAATTTTTTACATTTAATCTGACATATTTCACGAACCACACCACACATGCTCCAAACTTTTTTATTGGAAATACTACATTCCATATGCCACATTTATGCGTAAACTAGATATCTATACCATTTTTAGTTCTTCAATTGACATTTCTTGAAAGTTGCTTCTACGGCCAATGTCGAGGGATGATTTTTAGCCCTTTCAGATATTTATTTTAATTTTTTTATTTTTATCCCGAACATTAAAATCATTTACTCCACTCGATACCAACCAAAATTGCTCCAATTCAGGTAATGGGCTCAGTTTAGCGAGGGACTAGAGATATATAAGAGGGAATGGACTTGAATCAAAATTCAGTTATGCCCCAATTCGGGGAAGGGAGTGCGGAGGGGTCCAAATCGTAAAAATTGTCTCTTTTTGAGTCAATTGATAGAGAATAAAAAGTTGCATAACATAGCTAAAAATTAACCTCCCAAATCAATTTGAAGGGGAGATATGAGGGGTTTTCCCCTTTTGCACTTTAAAAAAGATGTTCCTCACCTATCTCCCCACCAAAATTAGCTGGGAAGTTGAACTTTGGCATGTACATTCAGTAAGACTCTAGATGTGCCTTTTGGGGGTCCCGACTTTTCAGCTTCATTGCTCCCCCTCACACCTCCGGAAATTTGGTTTTTTGGTCGGGTTTTCTCATTCTTTAAGTTTTTTTTGTGCTCTTCGCATAACTCTCTTCCAAATGGAGCTACGAAGCTTGACATTTGCCAGTACATTGAGTAGGGACCTTAGATGTGCCTTTTGAGGTCTCGACTTTTCAGCCCATTTCACCTCCTCACAGTCCCAAATATGTGGTTTTTTGGTCAGTTTTTCTTATTTTTTGAGTTTGTTCCACTCGTAAGTCGTAACTTCCTTTCAAATTGAACTAGAAACTTGAAAAATTCAAATGCCTATAACATAGCCCTTGCAATATTTGGATAGGCTACCCATGCCACATGAGTGCAACTTGTGTTGCTCTGCTTGTGGTGTAAAGAAGGTACTATCGACACAGAACACTCTGTATATATATATATTTTTCACAATGTAGTAATCTGCAGCGTTTTTGCTTTGGCTACTGAGTGAACCATGCTTATCCATATCAAATCGACTGCCAATCCAGCACTATTTACCAAAATTGAGCAATTTTAGTCAGTACTGAGTAAGGTACATGATTTCAGTACGGGGGGGGGGATAAATAAATATTTTACGCTTTCAAAAATGATCTTAGTCCTAATGGTCTTCTTGAACCATAAAATGGTTATTTCTGATAAATCGTCTCCCTTCCCCTGCATCTACCACTGGTCGATAGACCGTAGTATCCTGGCTTTCGCTGAAAATCAGCCTCTTACACCATTCGGGAGACGAGATTAGGATTTTTTGGCTCACGCTTCCATCAACAACAGGGAATACCAAGTTCAAGCAAAAATATCGACCACATGACCACAAATAAATGAAGTCTTTATTGAATGACAATATACCAGGAATAGAATTTTATGCAAACATATATTAGGATTTAATTTGGTGTTCGTTGCATACATGGTAGTTTTTTGATGTATTAAAAGCACAATAAATACATTTTTAGGCATATTGCATAATCTACCACAATAAATTACCTTCTATAGGTAAAAAGGTACGTATAGCATATTCCTGCCTTCTACATATTGTTCTAGTGTTCATATCACAACCGAAACAAACGAATGATTCAATTTTACTTTCTTCAGCAACAAACATCATTATTACCTCCAACACTACCACCTCCACTTCTTCCATTATTACCATCGCAAATCCAACAACAACATGCTATCTTAAAATACATTTGGCAACAAGCGCTCATACAGTCCTCATCAAATGCTTCACCGCATGCTTTGCACATACCACCCATAGCCTTACAAGCAGTCTGGCATCCACTTTCGGTAGTCGAAACCATAGCTCCGATAGCAGCCCCAACACCAACACCAGTGCCGACCCCAGTACCGCAAAGAGCAGTGCCGCAATTTTCGGCACCGCATAGGGTTTGGCCGAAACGATCTCTGGTCGCATTCGCCTCATTAATCGGGTACCCTGCAGATGGAGGAGAAATTCGGGAATGTTTCTGTCTTGGATTTGAATTGGAACGTGAAGTTTTGCATTTACATCGACGTCTCGGGTTATCATTATCGTCGCCGGTTCTGACGTAGATATTGGTAAGAAATCCGTCTGGTCCGAATAACGCTTCTCGACATTTATTACACACGTTTTTCAGTTTACTCGCCGAACTCGCCGATTGATTCGAGCTTTCTGGTATGGTCATTGTTGTAGAGTCGTCTACGTTAACGTCTGTGTTTCGAGAATGCGAATTATTCGCATCGGTAACGTTTGCCGATGGTCGAGCCTGAGATTGAAATTAAAATAGTCAATGCGATGATTGGACAAGTACACGAATGTTAATCACTTATGTGAAAAAAAAAAACAAACTTAGATCGATCTAACGTAGTTGAAAATCCACAATTTTTCGGACACTGTACGGACGTGCAATGAGTCTAAAAAGCCTTAATTCTCAGAAGGTACGTCTAGTACCTCTACTAAATCTACTTACTGCATTTAAACTCTCTAGTTCTATTGACGAGTGAAGGGAGGGGGATACGTCGGTACATATAGAACAAACTCGAAAAATAACAAAATCTACCCATAATACGATTGAAATTTGATACCGAATTATTAATCGGTTAACACCTCCTTCAAAAATGCATACAAGATAGACAAATTGTCACACTCTTCGTTGAACCAAAAAATCACAATTAAAAGCTCCGATAAATGCAACCAGCTATGTACATGCAGACAAGTTTCGCCTTAATATTGATGAGTATGCTGCCATAACCACATATCAGTTTACCGGGCCGATTTCAACGGCTGTTGTCAATATGGAGCCGAGTCGATAATTTTAGCTTTTGGAAAAAAAAGAATAAATATCTCATACGTCCAAAACGATCCCATTAATCTTTCTGATGTCTTGAAACGATTTTCGTACCTTCTCATGGTTTTTTTTTTGAAAGACGACATAATGAAAAAAAGAATATGGTCATGAAACAGTACATGAAGGGAATAATATTGAAAAACCTGTAAGGGTCTTTACTGATTCCAAATCTCAAACAATCAAAGTGTATTTATGAGAACAAAAAGTAGGACAAAATATAAAACTCAGAAAAAGATCTAATCCGAATCGAAGTCAAACGTAGAATGTTTATTTATGTTTATTACATTTACAACTTTTAAATCAAAACAACATAATTTTGATGGCCAATGATATCTTAATACTACCGGTAGGACAAAATATAAAACTCAGAAAAAGATCTAATCCGAATCGAAGTCAAACGT
>FIZR01006945.1:0-23655 GCA_900060175.1 Ferrisia virgata
GGGGGGGGGGGGGGTGAAATAAAATAAAAATAAATACTTAAAGTTCTATGAAGTTTTGATATTTTGAATATAATTGGTACGTTTTTTTCCTTTTTTTTTTATTTAAGACTAGTCACGTGGTAATTTTCCCCAATATTTTAACTTGAAATCATAAAATCAACCCGAGTAAAGGTCAACTGATGTTTCTCGACATTTCGATTTGAAATCTTAAAATCAGTTCAGGGTCAAGCTCAACTGTTGACGAGACAACTGATGACGACTTTTAAACTTAAAATCATAAAATCAGTCCGACGTCAAGATCAACTAATTTTTCTTGACATTTTGATTTGAAATCTTAAAATCAATTCAGGGTCAAGCTCAACTGTTGGCGGGTCAACGGATGACGACATTTCAACTCAAAGTCATAAAATCGATTCAAGGTCCGAGGTCTACTATTTTGACGAGTCAACTTCAAATATCTCTAATTTTCCTCAACGCTTAACTTAAAATCGTAAAATCAATCCTTCATAGAATGAGTCCACCGATGTCATTCCAGGCCATAAAAATCTGTTCACTGGTATCAGTCTAATGATGACGTCACACTGTTGACAGTCAATCAATGTTATTTGATGATGACGGTCAACTTGTTGACGATTTTTCTAGAATGCGCTATTGAACATCTTTCGATGTTAATATCTGACAACATGGCCAAAAATGGTTGCAATGGTCTTTTAGGACTCCAAAACGAATTTTGTTGATCCCTCCTCCCCCTCTCACCATCTACCATACATCGATAGATCGCAATAGTCTAGTTTTCATTGGCAATATGGCATGGAAATTGGAAAATCAGGCTAAAAATTATCATAGTAATATTTCATTTACGCATAACTTCATTTTCATCAAAATTCAATGCAATTTTTGTATTTGTGGGGTTAACGTCATTGAAAATAGGGGACTATTTCCAGCCAGAATCACAAATAATGATATAAACGAACAATTTTTTCACTTCAGCATCCGCTTCGCCACATCTGAACTTGATTAAATTTTCAACCGAAGTCACCCCCCCCCCCCCATATATGTATCAAATTCGCCGCCAATTTAAGTCTACTGCCAAACTTTTTAGGCAGCTTGGGTAAATGATTGTTGGTGTTATCAAAAAAAAAAGTAATAATAAGAATGAAAAAGGAATAAATATCAAGCGTGGCTAAAAATGGTCTCCTTGATCTTCTACCCCAAAATGGATTTAGTTGATACTCCCTCTCTCATCCGCCATAGGTTGATGATCGTAATAGTCTAGTTTTCATGGAGAATATGACATAGAAAATCAAGAAGAAATTTAGAAATTATAAAAGTACAAAGTTGGTGAAAATTTCTTAACAACACTTTAATTACTTTTTAATTCTAACCTTTCTAGTTCAACTCATGAGTTTTTCAGCCATAATACATTCATTGCCATAAAAAAATCTATTAATATTCTGCATTGCTGCGTGGTTTTTCGTTCACACCGATTTGAGAAAATCTATATTTCTTTGATCCGAATAATCGTTTAAACTGGTGTAATATTATGTAATAAAGTACCAATACAAGGGTACATTGTACATACTTACTACTACTTTTCGAATGATTAATTATGCTTCTTCAGAAACTTAAATTTTAAATTCGCGTTTAACAACATTTCAATACTTGACAAAAAAGTTTAGAAAAGAATTTCAAAAAAATTGAACAGACTCTCACAATGAATTATAATCAAAGTACCCAGACTACCCACTCAATTTATTCTCGTACATATTTTCAAAAACTGAGATCTTAAGTCGGATAATTTTTCAAACACATCTGCTCTCCGACAATTTGGGAAGGAATTTTTTTAAAGAAGACTTTGAACTACGATTATTCATTATAAGTTGCCAGAGTCATTCACCGCACCATTTCACGTCGTCGGTTCGTTTATCCAAAACGAGCAAATTGACGACAAAACCGCATTTCATCAGAAATTAAGTAACCTAAAAAGTCGGCCAATTTTCTCCGTAAGCGGTGGAATATAAAATTTTCGAAACAAGACAATAGTCGGAAGTTTTTCTATTACATCGTCTGTTCGCTGCGATCACTGCTCACTGCTCCCCTCCGTGGTCTGTGTGTTCTCTCGAAGTATACGAGTACCACAGTACACAACTGCATGATTGGTCACCGCAGGAAGATACACGTAAACGTACCAACTTCTGGAGCTTATTACATAGAACTTTAAAATCCTCAGAGAAATAAAACTCATCGACCTTTTTTTTTTATCGAAACAGCGAAAGAAAATGCTGACTATATAACGCCATCAATTCAATGACGACTCTGACAAGGGCAACCGCTACACCGTAATTTCGCAGCTTACTTCGATTACTCTTTGACCGTTCAAAAAGGAGCAATTTTTTTTTTTGCATTTTTACGAGCATCTTCGTCGTAGCATCCTCTAAGCGATAACTTCCTTTAGAGGAGGTATTACGAAACCCTACGTACGAGTACAATTTTTACGAGTACGTGCACCGTTTAAGGATTGAAACTGTTCCTATGTTTTCTTTTTATTTTAAATTACTAAACGGACAGCCGGACAGCCGGACAACCGCGACCGCGTTAAATTACAACCACTCGAATGGATCGCGTCATCTTTGGGCATTATTATTTTTTTTTTCATTTATTCCCTCGTCGTTATATGCTTTCTTTTTTATCTCGTCGTTGAATCGAGTACACTCGCTGGCTAGCTTGCTTGCTTGGCTATTAAAACTACGTATATCGACAATTACGATGAATGAATGAAAAAAAAAAGCCAGCACTTTTATAGGTTTTACAATACACTGCTGTGCCACAAAATCGCAAAATTTGCAATACCACGCGCATGACCTATAAGAACACGTTGTACAAGTACATTTTCTCGAATCAACTCGTGGATAATTTAGTATTTTTTTTTTTTTCTATTCTTTTCTTGCTTTTTATTAAATTGGTTTGAAAAAAAAATGCTCGCTTGTGTATAGTGTAAAAAATAACGAATAAAAGTTACCCTTCTTCGTATTCTGCTATACCTACCTATTACATGATTTTCGTCCTATTTCTCCCTGTTTTTCACTTTTTCCTTTCAATGAAACGTAGTACCCATCTAACGCTTGTTTTCAAAATTACTAAATGACACAGTATCGCTGCTTACCTTTATTGTATATCAAGGTTACCTTTTCAACGTAATGAAAAAAAAAACTTCATTTCTCAGGACTCGATTTTCTTCTCATTTGTAATTAAACGCATGTCCTCGTTTCGCCTCTCATTTTCGCGTCCTTTCGTTATCACAAGGCCAATGCCTTGAAGCATTTTGCCCCATTTTATCGCGTACAAAATAGAAGAAAAAACCATACTACACGACGTAAGCATTGAAATATTAAAATGACAATACCTTTTCACCCAATTTTTCTCTCCTAATGATCTATTAAAACTTGTAATATATCCTTACCGGCGCGGCGTATAAAAACAAGCGAAAAAAAAAAAGAAAGAAAGCCCCGCAATAAAATATACACCTACCACCAACGTTCACCAGACGAAATAGCAAGAGCTGGATACGTCTGTGTCTGCGTTTTCGCACGATTACGAGTAGGTATGTGGCGCTGATGATGTATAGCATCATTTATCGAAGGATTTAGTTTTAAATGTGTCGTAATTGTGTATCCGTTGACAAGCAATTTAAAAGGAATACCGTAACGTTATTCTCATAATTACGTGAATTTGATTTATGTACACTTCGTATATCTACTACCTCTCCTTCACTCAATCTAGCCGGGGCACATACGCGTATGTGTTTGTGTATTCGCGTTTCGTATAAGCGAAGATTGAAAAGGCTGCCGTCGGTGTAGAAAGTTAGGAAGGTATACCTACGTACAATGGGGAATTGTGCAGAATCTCACACACTGAGATAGACATAGAAGGTATAAATTATTCTGGCCTTGAGCATTTTTTTTCCCCTGCCGTATACAAATGAAAGCACGACAAATACTTACTCGTAAACATTTCTTTCTATCTGTTTCTGGTTTAGCACTATGCTAATTTCGCAACATCACCAAGATGGGGAAAGAATGTGGTATTTCTTGAAACTGGATAGCAGGTTCTGTATTTGCTTCAAAAACACTTTTCACCGGATCAAAAAATATACCAAGAAAGAGGAATGCAAAAGACTATATTTTTAAAATGGTTTTTTTATTCAGATAGGCAATTACAGATAATTTGACAGTCAAAAACTTCCCAGAAAATCTAAGGCATATCCCAATACGAGGATCAGTCCATTAAAACAACTCAAATCTAACCTTCAATCCTTGAATTTCAATCTAAAAGCAATGGCAGTTCATCTCTACTACAGTTCAGGGAAGCAATCACCGTAGGTAATTCAGCACTAACTTTTTGGCAGGAATTGTAGTTGGTCCTTGCACAGTTTTCGTCGAACTGCTCGAGAGATTGATTTGATGTAATAAGAGAACGGTCAAAAGTGTTCATTGTCAATCTGCACAAATGGTCGCTAATCATATATAGTACTCCAGGTGTCTACCCACGTACTATATTTCTTTTGGCCGGACACGAGGCTAGTTTTCACTTGGCAGAATTGCCAACATTGAAAAATCGATGTCATACAAACTTTATTATTATATATTTTTTATAAAATCACTTGAGGCCGGGTAGGGACCGATGAAATGAATAAAAATGATCATATGAATAGGTTGCCTAACTCAAAATTTAAAGAGACCATGATTTAAAAACATCATAAATTCGCAAAAATATTTTTTGTGATTACGGATTCTTGCTTAACACTTCCAAGCGAGCAAATATTGTCGCATACAAAAATTGCGTATCTTCAAAATTGAAGGGCTGTGTGCATGAGAGTTACACAAGCCCCAATTGATGAATTTTATTCGCGAAAATATTACAAATTTTTTAGTTTCAATCTCCCCTTGCTCTTGTTCTCAACGGCTGAAACTAAATCGTCTTTTAATCCGAAATCAGAACACCAGAAGCCGCTTACGTCGATAGCCATACCTACACGTTACCCATATTATGAAAAATTTCAAATTTCGAACACTCCTTTTTCAGGAGCCCAACTTGCATTTAAGTGTATAAATCCGAACCACACATACTCGAAATGCAGTATAACCGCACGTATGTCTAAATTTTTCAAAATTTTGTAATTTGAACCCCTCGCCCCTTCCTTGTGAAGCCCAATTCGGGTAAAGCGGTTAAAGTTTCAGTTCAGCGCCAACAAAAACCCCAGAGTTGACCTCAATCGATTTTTGACCAATTATTCATGCCTAACTGGAACCAGCGTAATTTATTCTGCAGAATAGAAATTTTGAAATACCATTTTTTCTTCATGTTCTTCTTCCCTTCCTCCCTTGACTTCGTCCCCTTTTCTCACAAAAAGAATGCACACAAATTAAACTGACTGAAAATTTTTTTTCTTAATTTATTTCGAGCGCGAGTAAGTACGTGTGTTTTCTACGTAATGGTGAAGTAGATAGAAAATGTGTTTTTACGGCGAACTGAGTAGGCAATTATATTAACGTGAATACAACAGGTCGAGCGTAGTGATCATCTTCATTGGCGAAAAGTTTCCAGTTTTGAGTATTTGTCAAAGGAAGACTTTTCAATTTTTCAATACAGTTATACATACAAATTTCAACCTGATTTCACTTTTATTACTTTTTAAACACTGGGACTTTCTATTTTAGGCATTTTTCAAAAATTGGAGCGCTGTAATTAGTGAAAATTTGAGACATATTACAATCATGAGAATTGAGGGTAAGAAGGGAGCAATGGGTCTAAAAGTCAAAATCCCCAAAATTCACATCCAGGGTCCCTATTGAATGTATACCTAATTTAAACTTCCTAGCTCTATTTGGAGGATAGTTATGCGAGAAACGAACTCAAAAAACTCAAAAAATGAGAAAACCAGACCGAAAACCCACATTTTTGGGGCAGTGAGGGGGTGCAATAGAGTTGAAAAGTCGGCAACCCAAAAGGCACATCTAGTGCCCCCCACTGAATACACATACCAAATTTCAACTTCTTAGCTCAATTTGGTGGAGAGATCGGGGAGGAACAGCCCTTTTTCAGGGTCAAAAAGGAGGAAACCCCCATATCTCCCCTCCTAATTGACTTGGGAAGTTAATTTTTGGATATACTATATAACATTTGATTCTCTATCAATTAGCTTAAAAAAGGGTAATTTTTGTGTTTTTGACCCCTCAGCGCCCCCTCTTCCAAAATGATGCAAAACTGAATTTTGACCCAAAGTTATCTTCACTCATATATATCTGATCCGCCGTCAAACTGAGCCAATTGACGGAATTGAAGCGATTTCGATCGGTGTTGAGCAAAGTAAATGATTTTAACGCTCGGCGAAAAAATAACAATAAATATCTAACGTGACCACAAATTGTCTTAATGGTCTTCTAGGATCTCAAAATGGATTTTGATAGTATCCCCCCCTCCCCCATCGTCGTTGGTCAATGGACTATAATAGCCTGGTTTTCGTTGACCACATGACATAGAAAATCAGGCTAAAAAGTAAAGAAATGAAATGAAATGAACGAACTAAAAATTTAGGGTCTTTTTCCCCCTGACCTCAGTTCAAAATTTCAAAATTAACATAAAAATCAATTTAAAAAATTCTTTTTTCGACTTTTTTAATATCAACATGTAACAATAGACTACTTGAGATCAAAAAAATGTTCGTAATTTCTTTTGCTTTCAGGAGTTTTAGAATCATTTGTCTTGCAATTTGAATTTTTCAAGAAAAATGCGAAATTTTATCCATTTTTAAACCATATGCGGATTTAAGGGAGGTGGAAGACTAAGTCCTCCCAGATGTTGAATTGGCCCTTCTCCCTCGAAATTTTTTTTTTTTGGAGTGCGATGAATACTTAACAAATGACTAAAAAGGTTTTGAAACCAATTGGATTTTAAAAAAATGTTCGGAACATCATGAAAATTGATGAAAATATAGAAATATCAGTAACATTTAGGAAGGATTCTGCTGAAAACGTTGATCTTTTTCCTTGTAAAAACCTACAAAATTGAAGCTAAAACTTCGAGAAATGCACCTTTTTTCCATTAAAAATCCGATTTTTTTCAAAATTTCACTCTCGCTTTGCTCGAGCATTCATATATTTTCATTTCGCACCAAAAATCAAGCTTCCAACCCCCCTCGCCCATTTTCCACAGTAAAAACATTTTTGAACACCTCAAATGCGAATATTCATTCCACTTTTTTTTCATCCAGGAGGCTTAGCCCTCCCCCCAACGAAATCGCAAAACTCCGCCTTTGTTTTAAACATGATTTTGTGCCCCCTGAGAAGCAAAAAAAAAAATTCGATAACTTTTTTTGATCCCACATGGACTATTATGACTCATTAATACTAAAAAGTTGAAAAAATTCAATTTTTTTCACTTATTTATTTATTAGTGCCATGTACAGGTACAAGCCTAGAGGCATTGATCTTTATAAAACTTGAAATTTTAAACCTATGAGGGAGAGAGGTGAGAAGTCAAGTAGAAGATCCAAAAAATTTTTATGGCCTTCATTTGATTTTACTTTTCCACTATTTTTCACAACCCCCTCCCCTCAACTTTCGAAAATTAAAACTGAAACTGAGACACTGTATTAGGCACCCTACAAACTCAATCTATTCGAATCTCATCAAATTTAAGCTTGATCTTCATTCCAAAGTATGGCTTATTCATTCACAGATGGAAAACCTTCTGAAAGCTGTGAAAGCCATGCTATTGAGAATTTTTAGATCCGGTTTGATCTTCCAATGTTCGAAAGCTAATGCCTGAATAAAGGATTACTTCGATAAAGTAAATTATATAAATAAAATTTATTTTTATTAAATTAAACTTTAATTAATATTATTTTTTATATATTTTTTTAATATAATTTTATAATTTTAATAATCTTAATTTTTTCAATTAATAACTGATTCCTAATTTGAATAATAATAGAATTAACATTTTTTATAATTATAATAATAATATCAATTAATAAAAATTTTGAAACAAATTTTATTTATATAATTTTTTAATCAATTATTTCAATAATAAAGCCCCATTTTTTTGGGCTTTTCTATCACCTTTTTTGAAATTTGAAATCTCTTTATGTTTACTTTTATAAGGAACTACAAATTTCAGTTTGATTCTATTCAGCTGAGTACACTTTTCCGTTTCTTATTTAATTATTGGAGCTGTTTAACAATTTTCAAAAGAGAAAATTATTAACTTGTTTTATATTTGAAGATAAGAATCAGTTATATATTCCACTTTCTTATGTTTAATTAATTGCTGATTGACTAAGAAAAATAATACATTTTCAATATACACTTGACGAGTTGGAAAATCGAAAGCTAAAAGCCGGAAAATGAAAGTTGAACTATATAAATTTAGAAAGCACAACGTTGAAGCTCAAATCTCATTTCTTGTTAACATTGGCAAAAAAGAAAAAAAAAATTTCATTTTTTTTTTTTTTTAACTTTAACGAGAAGAAAAAGCTTTCAACTACGGAATAGCTCAGTTCAAAAAAAACCTTCAATCTAAAATTAAATAAATAAGATTAGACTTTACACAGTTTAAAAATCTGTTTTATTAAAACCAACGAAAATTACTGAAATTAAAATCCTCAAAATTTTCGGATGAGAAATAGAAAGAACATATTTTGAATAACTTTCATTCGATATATAATCTCGTTTTTCAAAATACTAACATAATCAATATAGATTTAAAACCACTCAACTTTTTCCACTGCTGGAAAAAGCTAATGAAATTATACATTTGTTTTAAAATCTTCGAACCATCCACATTTGAAGATCCATTAACGCCACTTCGATTCCCATCAAAATCCATCCACTCGATATTCGCAAAATCAAATGAAATCTACGTCTTCGAATTATCTCGCTCTCGCGTAAAAAAGTCATCACCTAAGCTACCCCACAGACTCATCAAGACAAAAAGTAAAACTCGTAGTATATAATTTCACGTCGTAAAAGTTCCATTTCATCGTCACCGTCAAACGCGCCGAGAAACCAAGTTGAAAAATTACTTATCTCTGTTACACTATTACACACGGCGGCTTGGTGACGGGGGGGGAGGGGTGTCCGGGGAAAGTGCGGCGACGCTAAGAAACACACTAAAAAGACGCGTAATTATCCTAAACATCCATTTGGCGGAAACTTTTTCGGTCTAACCTTGAGAAGCGAGCTTATAGAACGAGAAAAATAAAAAGAGAAAAAAATAAGGTAGGAGTAAAACGCGGATAAAAATGTACGACAAGGCGAATCACTTAAATGGTTTAACTTTTGAAACTTTTCCTCTTGTAGTTTTGAAAATTTAGCTCAAATTAAAACGTCAAGACATCTTTATAAAAATACCTCTCTAGACTGCGCGCGTTCGTCGAGCAGTCGCTAATAAATGCGAAAAATTTTTCCAACTTATAATTGGATAATATTTTTGTTATTAAAATAAAAAAAAAAATTAAAGAAAAATAAAAAGAAAGAAAGTATAAAAATCGCATAAATATTCTTACGTATTATTTACATCACCTTTATAAAATTCTCATCTAATAAATCCTTTCTTTTTTTTGCTCTTTTTTTTTACTTCCCCTAAAAAAAAAAGTCCATTGTA
The DNA here is from genome assembly GCA_900060175.1 of Ferrisia virgata. Lineage (NCBI taxonomy): Eukaryota > Metazoa > Arthropoda > Insecta > Hemiptera > Pseudococcidae > Ferrisia > Ferrisia virgata. The sequence continues at coordinate 9,664 of FIZR01006945.1, forward strand.
TATTTTATCCTTTCATAAAAGCATGAAAAGTAATCAAAGCAACGTCGTCAAGTAAGAATGTTGGTTTTTTTTTTAAAATCTTCTATTTTGTATAATTACACGTAGTTAATTAAGACACCGAACCAGCTTAAAGGATCAAATTTTGTAAATCAAGACTCTACACGAGCTCGTCGTGAGAAATGCTACCCTGCCGGTGGCGCAGCGAGAGGGTTTACAATTTACATTATCACGGAGTGGTCGAACGGATTAGAATTTTATCCGGCTATTTTTTTTTTTTAACGTCATTTCGAACCCTTTTCAATTGCTCAAAAACTAATTCCGGCGAATAAATTTCCAATATCGCGCCAATGGCCGCACGTACAATTGCCCGAAATCCGAACGACCGCAAAATGTTCTAGTTTTCGACGTTCAAAACTAATAAATTAACGTGGTAATAATACGAAATAGCAGGTACTACGTACTCGCCTTCTCTGTCTGTTTGCCAGTCCTTTCCCCTCTACCTCGCTCGCATCCCATTCGTCGATATTTTTTTAAAATCACATTAACTTAATTTACAGCTCGAGAGATAAATATCGCGGTCCAGACAATTTATAATCGCGTGAAATATTTATGGCAAAAATTACATCTACTTACCGGATGGAAATTTTTCAGCCAATTTCTTTTCTACCTATTTTCCAACGCATAGATATAGATGTAGCGTATCTCGGGCACCCTGCAAAAAAATAAAATAAAATTGAACGTGTGAGTAAAATGGCGAACAAGCAGTAGGTTAGTTACAATAGGAAAGTAACACCGATCTGAAAAGTAAATTCAATAAATATCTACAAGACTTTTTCGCATTTCTTGTACGTTTATATTTCTATTTTTCCTTTGCATTTATAAAGTACTTGTATCGACGATGATAATTTCATTACTGAACCCCCCTCCCCACCTCCTCTTCCTCCCTACCATTTTACAATCGTAAGCGACTCGTATCGAGAGAAATATTCGCTTTTAAAAGCAAAAAGCTCGTACCTAAAACTCGTTAGTTCCACAATTCCCACATCAGCAAAGACTCGACACAACAAGACGTTTTATATGAAATTCAAAAATCCCTAAATAAACATCTCGACGAAATTTACGCGAGAAATTTATAATCTGCTCGAACCTTGACAACAATTTGCGGTAAAATTTCAATCTCGTTGTAATAACAAATTCAGCCCTCTCAGCTCTCGCCACAAAAGTATATAAAGATAGTGAAAATTTACCTAATGCAAGAGTGTCTTTCAAGACGATGTTGGATCTAACACCGGCCTTATGTTTTTATCCATCGTCGTAATTCTATGCCACTTATAAAACAACCTCCCACTCGTCATCATCAGCGATAACGATGCGATGATAGACGAAAATGGAGACCTCGAAAACGGATAGAAAGTTTCACTTTTTAAGTACATTTTACAGTTGAAACGAAACATGAAACCCGACATAATTGGATTTGAATTTCGATATTAAAAGTTGAAAGCGTCGAGGAGTGGTTTTTTTGTAGTATATTTTTACTTTTGAAAAAAAAAAAAAGAAAGAAAGAAAAAGTGGAATGGAGCGAGAGAAAAACGTGTCTCGAAAGTTACTTCAAAGGGACGCCTCGTCGTGTTTTCGTATTAAAATCGCGGCACGTTTTATTCTTCATTAGATAACGTCGCGTCTCGTCGTTTTCCTTTTTCTTACCTCTGGTGACCATTTCTTCTTTATTATTTAGATAATCATCGAAGGCAGGCGTGTTATTTCTAACAAAGACCATCTATTCTTTAAAAAAAAAAATAAGAAGGATCGTATTAAAATCATAAATAAAAAAATTCAATTGTAATTGCGTACTGAATTGTTCATCGATTAAATCACCTCACTGATTGAATAATTGAGAGATTACGTGAATTTTTCCAAAACTGTTTTTCAATTGATTTCATCCTAAAGAAAAAAAAAGCATTGTAGTACGTTACTTTTGCGTGGAACCCGATTATTGTGAAAAAAAGAGATATGCGAATTGTATTCAAACAGACATCTCTAGAACCTCCTACTAGATTTACACATCATATTTCAACTCACCACTGGCCTAATTTGAAAGGGTCAAGGTTATCTGTTGACGGGTCAACTGTGGAATGCGTTATTAAACATCTTTCATTTTCCTCAACATTTCAACTTAAAATCATAAAAGCAGCCAGGGCCAGGGTCAACTAATTTTCTTCAATATTTCAACACAAAATCATAAAATCAATCCAGAGTCAAAGCCAACTTTAGACAGATCAAATTTGAGTACCTTCAATTTCCTTAATATTTCAATTTTAAATCATCGAATCTACTAGGGTCAAAGTCAATTACTCTTCTTCAACATTTCAATTTAGAATCACAAAATCAATCCAGGGTCAAGGTCAACTGCAGATGGGTCAACCATAAACATCTTTAATTTTCCTCAACGTTTCAACTCAAAATCATGAAATCAATCAAGGGTCAAAGTCAACTGTTGACGGGACAACTTTAAACATTTTCAACTATCCTCAACATTTTTTATTTGAAATCATAAAATCTACCAGGGTCAAAGTTAACTAATTTTCCTCAACATTTCAATTTAAGATCATAAAATCAATTCTGAATTAAGGTGAACTGTTGACGAATCAACTTTGAGCATCTTCAACTTTCCCCAACATTTCAACTCAAAAACACAAAATTAACCAGGGTCGAGGTTAGCTAATTTTCCTCGACATTTCAACTTAAAATCATAAAATCAATCCTTCATAACATTCAACTTTGTTGTCAAACATAATACAACCGTTGACGAACAAGATGTCAACAGCTCAGAACAGTTGGCCATCAATGTTTAGACCATCAAAATCTGACCAATCTGGATTTTGATGGTCCACTGTTGATAGTCAAATGTTGACGGACTTTTTGAAATGCGCTATTAAATATCTTCCGATAGTAAAACCTTTGGGCTGTGAAGGGATGCAACGGGATAAAAAAGTTGAAACCCGCAAAAGACACATCTAGAACCCTTATTAGGTGCACATGCAAAATTTCAACTTCCTACTTTGGGAAAACTCCTCATTTCTCCCTTCTTAATTGACTTGGGAGGCTGATTTTTAAATATGTTGTACAATTTTTATTCTCTATCGATCAGTTTGAAAATGAACAATTTTTATAATTTAAGTACTTTTGGATCCCCTCCCCTGAATTAGGAGATGACTGCATTTTTACCCAAGGTAAATCTCCACTATAAAATATCAAGTTCGCCGATAATATTATAACCCTACTGCCACCAAATTTGGCCGATTTTAGTCGGCATCGACCTGAGTAAATGATTTTTAGTTTCGAGGAAAAATGAAAAATAGAAAGGAATGAATATCAGACATGCCAGAAATGTGATGATGAGCGACTATCAATTGTTTATTTGATGGTTCCCATCGCTACAAAAATTGTCTCCGTGGTCTTCCAAGATTCCAAAATAGATTTGATTGATCCCTCCCCCCCTCCCCGCTCCAATATAAAATTGGGCTGAGAGTAATAGGCAAGCTGCAAAAATTGTTCTTCGGCAGTAAAGTATACTGTTTCAATATCCCAAGTACCAGCACGAAAGATCCTTCTTCGTGACTCTAAACACTGCCGAAGACATTTTTAAAGACTACCCCCAAAAAATTCAAAACTTATTAAATTTCCTCACCAGCACAAAATTACGACTCCTAATGTAATATAATTTACGATTGAAACGCCTCTAGCTTTTGTTGCTGAACATAGCGTAAAATAAAAAAATAATAATAAAAAGTAGTTATCAGGATCTAAGGAAAGCCTGAAAAGTAGAAAGAAATACTTTAAAAAACCCATGCTAAATCTACATGTCAAATTTTAGTTCCCTATCTCAATTTGAGGGACACCAAGTCTTTTTAAAGTCGGAAGAGAAGAAAGCCCCATAAGTATCTTCCCTGCTAGTTGCTTTAGGAGGCAGATTTTTGGAGAGTTGATCTTCTTCGATTAGCTCAAAAACAAATAATTTTTGAAATTTTCGCTCTTCCTACCCCCTTCCGAAATTTTGAAACATTATCTGTACTCACAAAAATCCAAGTCGTGCCAATCTAACGTAAGTTTATTGTCTGAATTTCCGTAGATTAGAAATTGTTTTTCTAGTATTTCAAAATTTATTTTTTCACCCCCGCCCCCTCCACAGGCAGATGTGAATAAATAATTTTGCTAATCATCTGATTATAGAAAATTCACCATAACAGCCACTGCTGATTGATCCTAAATCCTCCTTTATAATAATTCAAATTTCAGGAAACGATAAAGAAGCAAAATTGAAGTGATTCGTTTTTATCGTTTCTTTCTTCTACCAATTTTTTTTTTGTACGAAAGTGCAATTCCAGGCGTTTATTTTAAACACGTAGAGCATTGTGTCGTACACTTTGGTAATTTAAACAGACGATCGTAAAATCCAACAAAATATTCGTCGAGATGTTATATTCTTGCTTTACTCTACTTTCAATTGTTATCGTTTCCAATGAAATCTTTATCAAAAGGGTGAAAAAATATTTCAACGGTATTGGAATTTTAAATTGAAATTATTGAAAGGTTTTATTGTTGATCGAACACTGAAAACGAGTAAAACGGTTGAAAGGTATTCTATACTATTTCAGCCTTTTTTTATTTTTTTACGTGTGTTTTTACTTCACGATTACGACTTCAAAGTCAAGAACCTATTTTTTTTCCTTCTTCTTTTCATTTGTTCAACACAACAATGATGATTAAACCATCCGCTCAGGTGCTTTGAGAAAAATTCGTAATAGAATTGTATTGAGATTAGCAATAAGCGTATATAAAGGTAGCTAGGCACAGGCAGTTATTAGTTGAATGGGCAGGTAGGCAGGTACGGAAAAAATAATTCTATAAGAACGCAAACTGTTCGCTTTAGATTCAAATTTTTGGCACACAAAAAGGTTAGAACCTATTTACAATTTTCAAAGCTGCTGAATAATAAACCGAGATGGTAAACATACGTTTTTTTTTGTTTTTTTTTTAATAATCCAATTTTTTTGTCGAATGAAAAATCTATGAGGAAATCTAAAATAAGATAAAAAGCTTTGAATTATCAAAGAATTCTGAATATGAAATTTTAGGTTAGATTATCGCATAAATTTCTTCAGCTATTCTGCACTTTCGAGACTTCTGAAGAGTTTTCAGGTTTCAATTCGAAAATGATACCACAAAATCAATAAGACATTTAAACCTCCATAAAATGCTACAGTTTTTTATATCTTACGGGAAAACTCAACCAGCTCATGTATGTATAGGCAACTAATGAGGCATTTTGTAAATCATGGCAGCAGATTGGTAAGCTTGCAGGAGGATCAGTATAATGTTTGTACATATATAGGATGAGGCATGAATAATTTTTGTGGGGTGATATTCTTTGCTAAGAATACAAAGTTTCAATATATTGTTAAATACTATTGCAGCCTACAGGCCCAGGCTAAGCACAACGATTTGCCCTATGGTATTAAAATAAAAATCTTTAAAAGAACTTCTTAGGCACCCGTAGATGATAATTTTTAAGCATATTCGTGATTTTTCATCTCGTTACGGGGGCGCACGGGAGAAGGCGTTATAGGTCAATCAAAAATTTACTACACAGAAGGTTTTTACGTTAATTTTCTTCCTCCGCGAGTTTTCGACAAATTTTTTTCAAAGGTATGAAATTGAAGGTACCTAAAGGAGGAGTGTTGTGGAATTTTTTAGATTTTTCGTATCCTAAATTTCATATTTAAATGTACTTTTGAAAACTTTGGGGGACTTATAAGGCTCTCATTTTAAGTTGGTAACTTGTAAGATTTTTCTCTTGTTATCAAGACTTTTTTTTCACTTCCCAAAATTTTTTCAAATTTTTTATAAAGATGATTTTTTCTGTGAGATTTAAAAATTGTCTTATTCAGTAAAAAATTGACGTTTAACGAAAAAAAAATGGTTTTGGGGATAGTAAAAGAGGTCAGGAAAAATTCTAGAAAGTGTAAAAAAGATATGTGCATAAGCTTAAGACAATTTTTTTCACAAGATCCTGTGATCCTTCATGTTCAAGATGCCTCTTGTGATTTCCAGTCTAGATAACGTAACACTTCTGGCTTCTTCATGCATCAATAAAATTTTTGACCCTTTGAGCTTTCCTACGCTGGATTATCACAATCCATCTCTGACGAATGCAGGGAGAAAGAGAGGGAATAGTGAACAAAATTAGTATCAGAGTCCCAGAAGACTAAATACAAAAATTACCTTTGTACGGCAATCAAGAGGAAAGATACTACGAAAATTTTCCTTAGCTCTTTTTGGCCATGAATAAAACTAACATTTGACATACAGATTCAGTAAAAGTTCTAGATATGCCCTTTGGAGTTTCAATTTTCCAACTCTGCCACTTACAGGCTATTTCCAAAAAAGGTATTTTAAATTGTTCTTTTTTTCATTTCCTGAGGTAGTTCCTCTTCTAGTCCCTCGTCCAAATTTGTGATGCGCTCCAGAAAAAGGTAAAATAAGTCGGCGAACGTACGTTTGAGTTTGAGGTCAAAATATGGTGACGGGTCAAAATTTACGATTTTCGCTTTTTGGCGGGAATCAATATCTGGGCCCCTTAGCTATGATTGGTAAAAATTTACTATAGAAAACAACAACTTCTACGTAGTATAAATTTTTTTTTAATTCAAACAATTTTTTTTTATTTGATTAATTTTGCTACTTTTTCCAAAATTACACTTTACCGAGAGGTTTTTCAAACACTATGATGGCTTCTGATGAGATTGAAAATGTTTTTCTGAAAATGGTGATGAAAAACTTTGAGTGGCGTTTCCTCAACACCAACTTTTTTGCTAATTAAGCTTTAAAGTGTCATAACTTCGTCAATTTTCAACATTAAAATTTTTTTAAATGATCGTCTCAGTCCCCTCCATCTTGAAGAATGGTTATTCGACTACTATGTGGACCACAAGCCTATTTTTAACTAATTTCAGCTATTTTGAAGCCTCCAACAAATTTTTTAAACTTCTCTCCGATTTTTAAACCGTTGCCTACAATAGTTAGTTATGGCAGCTGAAAATTTGATGGAAATGTACTGCAGGTGAACCAAACTGACTAATGTAGCTTCCCAGCCAATCCGAGGTGATGAGTTGAAATAAAATTCAAAACATTTAAAAAACGCTAATGACTACAGAAATTATTCAAAAACTTTAGATCCATTTTGGGGTCACAGAAGACCATTTATACCATTTTTGGCCATGTCAGATTTTTATTTTTTTCCCGAACACTAAAATCATTTACTCTGCTCAGTACTGACCGAGATAGCTCCAATTCGGTCAATCGGCTCAGTTTGGCGGTGGATTAGATATATATGAGTGGGGATGACCTTGGATCAAAGTTCAGTTATACCCCAATTTAGGGGAGGGGGTGCTGAGGAGTCAAAAACACAAAAATTGCCCCTTTTTAAGCCAATTGATGGAGAATCAATTGTTGTATAGCCTAAATCAATTAGGAGGGGAGATATGGGGGGGAGGTTTCCCCCTTTTTAACCTTGAAAAAGGGCTGTTCTACCCCTATCTCTTTACCAAATTGAGCTAGGAAGTTCAAATTTGGTATGTACATTTAGTTGGGGCCCTCGATGTGTCTTTTGAGGGGTTCCGACTTTTTAGCTCCCTTGCACCCCGTCACAGCCCCAAAAAGTGGATTTTGTTCAGTTTTTCTCATTTTTCTCATTTTTTGAGTTTGTTCTTCGCATAACTCCCTTTCAACTTAAGCTATGAGCTTGAAATTAGGTATGTACATTTAGTGGGAATCTTAGACATGCCTTTTGAGAGTTTCGACTTTTCAGCCCTATTTCACCCCTTAACATCCCCAAAAAAGTGGTTTTTTGGTCGTTTTTTCTCATTTTTTGTATTTGTTCCTCGCATAACTCGCTTCAAATTGAGCTAGGAAGTTGAAATTAGGTATGTACATTTAATAGAGGACCCTAGATATGCTTTTTCGGGGTTTCAACTTTTTAGCCCCATTGAACCGTTCTTACCCGCAATGCTGATCAGGATTTTTTCAATTCTCATGATTGTAATACGTCACGAATAACAGGTTGGAAAAGCGTGGCAAAGCGATGCTTTTTTTTACCATTCTGCAGCCTTCAATGAATTTTTGAAATCTTTGCAGGATTTTCAAATCGCTGTCAAAACTATTCTGATCCATTTCAGATGTGCCTACGGCATAGAATGATCTGTTCACTAAAAAAAAAAATTACCCTCTGCCATGCCTATATCTGCAATCAAGTCATAGTCTCCAGATAGAAATGTATAAACACGTCACAATTTCGTACAAATAATAAATCGATTATAACCTGAAAATTATTCCCACCGTGAAACATGCACTTGAATATTTGCTTTAAGTAGATTTAAGGTAAACCTAAGTAATATTGAAAATAGCCTAAATTTTTGTTTACATTCGTAGAAATAAATTCTCCTCCTCGCTACTCCGCGCGAACAATATTAAACCCACTCAACGAAGAGAAATCTTATCGGTGATTTTCTGGCACAGTGTTATGATAACACATTGCTCCGTTTATAAAATTTTATAATCAATCTTTATTAACCGGGATTAAGGTGAAGCTTAATAGAAGAGAAATTTAAACGTGTGGGATTAATTTTACTCGCGTTTGGATAGCTTAAATTATCGAGTATTGTGATCTAATGTTATATGTTGACTTTTTATCACGTCTCACGTCAACGATGCCGGGTCCGACAAGTGTTTTTGACGGGTTTAGTATCATCGCGTTAATAAATGGTTATTATATTTCTCCCCTTTAAGTTGATACGATACGATACGATGACGACGATACGAAACGACGCGACGACCACGCACTCGTACCTACCTATCTACCTTATACATATCGTACATGGTCGAGATTTTCAAGTTACTTATACTTTTTTTTTTATAAAAATGATGTACGACCATCAGGGACTGCAAAGTTACCACTGTTCGCGAGATGGACAATTTTTTACCGTAAAAAGCTGACACTCTTGCAGAACGTGTGACGAAAGAATAACGGGTTTTTCGAAGATGAATTTTCTTTTTACGCTTTACTCTTTATTTTACTTTTTCAAATATCCAACATTATACATCCACCCCATAAGTTTATAATTTTAACCTTGTAAACGTATTTCGTATCTTTTAAAAGATAACAGGTCTCATGCGATAGTTCAATAATAAAAACTTGGAAAGTTTCCTCGAGCAGACCCCCCTCCCCCTCCTCCTTCTCGCCCCGATAGAACACCACTTAAACGAAAATTCAAACCAAAAGTATGCGGAGGCAAAACAACATGATCTTGGAAAAACTCCACAATCACGAATTTTCTTTTTAATTTTACTTAATCTAACTAGGCGCGAACTCTTAAAAATTCTTCTTCGAAACCGAGACGATTAGTATTCCAAATCTCTTTTACGCCTTAAACTTTCGATTCATCTTTATGCCATCGTAGTACATATTATTTAAATTCTCAAATCTCAGATCAACATTGAGCATTCCGAACTCGTTCTAACAACGAACAAGCCTCGCTAATAGTTGGTTAAATATTGCGTCGCGTCGAGTCGTTTATAGTTTTTCAAAAACTACGCCAGCGTACACGCTATTTTCACGCAATCATGCCAGCTAAAAGAAAGAAAAAAGTCCACAATCAAACTAACTTTATATATTTTACTTCAAGTTATGCCAGTAAAACTTTTGCATTTAACTTAAGCCCCTATTGTGCACGAGAATTGTATAGGATTATCAACGAGTCGACTATACGCAGATAAATACGACAAATGCAACCACATACTTTAATAATAAAAACAGCGAATGAAGAAAAAAATCTCAAGAATCGACTCTACGTAAACGTAATTTTCAAAACAATGATCGAGCTTGAGAAAACAAGTACTTTATTCGCTCCTTCGCATCTCCTTGTATCAACCGCAATATTATCTCAAATGTATTTGAAAAAAAAAATTTCCAATAAGAAAATTCATTCAAACGACCACTCGATCCATCGCAAAAAAACAAGGGAACACAATAACAAATCATCAAAATTTCGTTAATGTAAATGAGATTTAAAAACGTGAGTCGGCAAAGCTGGCGGCTACCTAATCAAAATGGTGAAATTAAAGATAAGTAAATGACGGTCAACAGTCAAATTGCATTTCATATTATTCGTTTAATTACGCTAATGTCCAGTACACGTATGTACGCTGGGCAACATCATTATTTCATTAAACTATAGCGAAGCTAGCATTAGCTCATTAATAGACGTGAATTAAGAGAGCACGATGCAGTTTCACGAATGTCTACAATGTAGGCAGAGGCACTAGGCATAGCTTCGCACACAGGTATGTATACCTATTATAACTACACTTACGTAGTAGTAGATTCACACAAAATATTTACACACATTTTAGCCTCGTACACTCACTCTCTTCATTTCACGACTTCGATTAATTTGTAAACCGCAATCGCTAGCTGGTTATAATTAAAATGGATGAGATTTCATTTATTTAATCGATTTTGTCATTTACTACTTCGTTTTTGTTTTAAATTTCATTTCATTATTTGTGAATATTTGCTATTGAACAAGCTGGCGAGTATTTTGACCACGATGACTGATGAATTTTTCGTGTTTGAATTTGTTACAGCCACGACAAGTACTCTGCTTTCAATCAATACACGAATTATCCGCTACAAATCTAATTTAATTCTCTATTTTATTGCACCCGTAAGAAGTGAATCGTGCTTCATAGAAATAAAAGCATTAATTTATGCTCAATTAAAATTAAATCCCGTTGGAAAAATTGTAACAAACGAAATCGTAATAAATCTGGTTATTTTAGCAGAAAATATTAGGGTAAGCTGAATTTTGCTTTTTTTGAAAATCTGCTAACAACGGGCTCACAACAGTTGCGAAATGGTTTCAAAGTGACGTAATAAAATTTCAAGCTTCTAATTCCACTTTTTAAACTTAAAAAACCGACTCAAAGTTCAAAATTTTTCAAAAAATTGGAATTGTACGAAATGTGTGTTTTTTGGATGAATTTTTTTTCGAAGCAGCTTTTGTTTTTGATTTTTATAAAAATCATTTCGAAAGATGTAAAAAATGGCATTTCTTGAGTGTGTCAGAGAAATCAGTTTCGGGGGAAAAAATTGAATGTACTGCATCCATTTCAGGAGGATGTTTCTCCAAGAAATTTCTTTCATGGTTTTTTCAAAAAATTGTGAAAAAGCTCAAGAAATTAAATTTTTTATAAGCCCATGAAAAAAAATAAAATGGTAAAAATTAACAAGAGCGATAATCTTGGATATAAATGTGTGTAATAATTCCACTTTCTAAAAAAAATTTAAAGCTATTTTACTTCGTTTTTGAAAATTTTACAAATTTGAATCGATTTTTCATGTTAAAAAAGTTATAGTGCTGAAATTAACACTACTTTATTTTGAGGTAATTTCGCAAATATTGTGACCTTGTCGTTTCCAAATTCTCAGAAAAAAATGTCTACGCATTATTATGAATCAGAACACAATAAAGATTTCCTTTTCGAAAATGGCTAGAATTTGTTTACAAAAACGGAATTAACGCATACTAACGAAAAGAACAAGAATGGGGCCGACCAAATTATTCAGTAAAGACTGATTACAAATTATAAAAAAACTTCCAATGAAAATTCGCACATGACCAATTTGCTATTATTCAATCACAAAACAGCATCAAACTTTACAAATGGTCCAAATCGTTCTTTTATAGAAGATGACTTCTAGTGAGCTGGTAAGAGCCAGGGCCGGTCTCATTTTCTGAAAAGAACAAAACTGAGGTGCATATGAGATCTGCGCGCGCTCCTCACTCCGGCTCTGGCCTTTTCACAGAAGAAAATCATCAATAGTAAACATTAGCACATTTCAATTTCATTTTTTTTTTTTTTTCAAAAACTGAGCAGGGGAAGGTAAAGAAGAAAAACTGCGAAATAACATCAAAAGAACGCAGTGAATGTTTGAAGTTCTTCATGTGACTCTTGACCTCCTCCCACCCCACCACATTAGTTTAAAATTTCAAAACTTGCATATAATATTGATCTTTTTTTGGATTCAAGGACACCACCTGAGATTAAAAAAATGTTTCGGGATTTTTTTTTTGTTTCAGAGAGTACTTAATAGGACAATATTGAAATTTCGAACTAAAAGGGGGTGGAAATAAGGATCAAGTTGGAAACACCAAATTTTTACCACGTTCATGTTACATCATTTCACAACTTTTTCCCATACTCCCCTCCAACTTTCGAAAAAAACTAACATTGAAACGCCTTAGTATTTGTCTAAACGAGGAAAAATTCGCTTATTTTGAATTTTCTGTACGTGGAAAAGCAAAGAATATAGTTTTTATTTACTATGACATCAGAAGTAGCACAGTCATTTTAGCACAAAAATAGCCCAAAAATTCACAAAAAGCAGCAATTTTGTATAAGTACCGGAGAGGTTGTATTTCAATATTCCCGAACTTTTTTAAAATCCATGCATATTTGAGGGGGCAAGAGGATGCAAAGTTCCGTTTTCTAACGATTACTTCCCAAATAACGCACTAACGAAAAAAATGTTGAAACAAAAGTTGTAGAATATTAAAAATTAAAAAACAAACATTTTTATTTCTCTTACCTTTTTCCGCAGGAGGTCGTAAGGAGGGTCTACGACGCTCAGAAAAAGCATTTTTGAAAGTATTCATTTGACATAAATAACTCTCAAAAATCTGCTTATTTCACTTTTAATATTATTTTTCCTGCATAGTGCTTCCGAATATTATGTAAAATAAGAAAAATGTTGGATCGTCCCTTTTTCCAGAGGGGGGGGGGGGTTCCTTCAAAGAGTTGCAACTTTCTCCATGGATAAATCCATTATTTTGAAAATTTAGAAAAACTTATCCAAACGAACGTTGCAGAGCGTTAAAAGGACAAAGCGTTTTGTTTTTTACTTTTTTCTTACGTGGTCATAGGACGAAGCTATGGTGAAAAGAAAAGAAAAATTACACTTGAAAATTCCTTTTGAAATGAATAATTACGCCAATGCGAGTCAGGTATAAATTCAAGTGAATCAAAAATTAAATAAATCTAATACAGGGATTTTTGTGGTCGCGGAATACAATTTCAACAACCGTTCGATCGTTGTAGCCAAATTGGGCTCCTAAAGGGAAGGTTCAAAATCCAAAATTCGCCAAATTTTTCACATTGGTGTCAATTTATTAGGCTCCAAATTGTCTCGGGCCTTAATAGGATCAAGATCCCAAAACACCGCATTGAAAACCCCATACATCAAATCCAATACCCATTTGTGTGCATTTTGCAAAATTTAGAAATTTTATCCTTTACAACTTCAGTTACAGAATTTTTTGGTAAGAGCCTCCCTCTCCCTGCTTTTGAAAAATAAATCTACACAACTGAAGCTCTTCAGCAAACACCGCTTTTGTTTTTTCAGAAAAAAAATTTCAGTCCCTTTCGCCTATCTTAAGCAGAAATAATATGAATGATAACAGTACCACAAATTATAATCACGCAAATTCCAATATACCTATCTAAAGAGAAAAGTAGCGCTAAAAGGTTAAAAATTTAAGCAACATGTTTCATCAGCTAAGCCAAAATTTTGGGAAATTTCAAATAAAAATTCTCATTAAACTGCATGCTTTTATAATTTATACCCACTTCGCTCGTTCAAAATTTAAATATTTAATAATTACGAAAAAATACGCGCACGCAAAAATATACGACGGCAAAAAATAAACTATTCATAGATAAAACCTCTTCTGGACCTTTTCGAATAGGCTAGGAATACTCATTGGTAATTAAGATACTCATGCATGCAAGCGGTCGAGTTATCCAGCTGCATAATTAACAAAAAAAAAAAAAAAAAAATCTGCCTTTAAAAGTTGAATAGCCCAAGTACTAGCAAAA
>FIZR01006947.1:0-40403 GCA_900060175.1 Ferrisia virgata
GGGGGGATGACCAACCTGTTTATTTTCATTACTTCGCGTTGTGCAGGAATTTTTCGTCCATTTTTGCGGGAATCAACTTCAAATGGTTTCATTCAACAAAATTAACGATTATTTTTTCATTCTCACCTATATTTTGGATAAGAGAGCTGTTTTACTGTCGAAAATCGTCCAAAATGCACAAAAAATGCACTTAAACTGCAATAGAATGCAGTTGTGCAGGATGCAACGGAAAAAAGTTATATATTCGATATCGGGGGAAGTACCCCAGCCCAAATCATTCGAGGTTTTTTGGTTCGGATCATGTCCCCCGAATCACCTTTTTAGGGGTCTACCCCCCTAATTGTGCAGGGTTAAAATTTTGAAACTGTGCTTTTTCGAATAAGGCGGATAGTATGGACATTTTGGCGGCTCATTTTTTTGGTTCCCAAAAAAGAACGCTGAATTCGATTTCTAGAGCACTTTTTCGTGTTTGAATCGTAGACTGTATACATAGCAAATGATTTCAAAATCACATGAAATGAAGAGGAATTGTTTGGTCAAATTGAGATAATACATACATTGAAATTATTTCAAATTATTGTTTGTGAAAATAATAAATAAATAAGATAGAACGAGAGAAAAAAAACTGGAAAGTGATTATACGAGTAGGAATATTTGAATTTTGATTATGTGAAAAATCCGATGAAAATGAACCAATTTATCTAGAAATTGGCGAGATTTAGGGTAAGAGTGTATAAGGCATATTGTGTATATCTACATTATTTCATGGATAATAAAAATAACTCGACAAGGTCACCACATGGTACGCCATCATTCCCAGTGTCTGTAGTTTGCAGTGTCCGCTATAGCAATTTGACCCCAAAGAGCTCGAAAATTATGAGAGATATATTTTTGTGATTCATGGACCCAAAATAACTAGGAAATAAGAAAAAAAAGTTTTTTAACCATTTTCGCGGATGCCCGAGATTAAGGATTAGATGTTTATTATAGCTCTAATTATAAGGCACATCGAGTAGACCTGAATGTGGGGAAAAAAATCCAAAAAAACGATTAAACAATCCAATCCGATGAAAACAAATACCCCTCAAATAGGTATGTCACTTACTAAACAACAGTTAGTTGACGAGATGGCATGGGCGGAGTGGTGAAGAGAACGTAACTTTGAACATGAACCAAGTAGGTAGAGTAACTGGGTATGCTATAGATGTTAAATAATTTGCCTAATCAAATCGCCGTATATTTACATCGTGATGTTCGACAATTAGCAGCAAACGTCAACGCCTTATTCGACGTTAATAAATACACGTTGTATACACATAAATTGCCTGCTCAAAGCTACACCGACATAATAATAATACAGACTTTAGCATGAATTATATGAAAATGAATCACTGAATCAGTATAAATAAATTAGGTAGCAGGTACGTAGCTAGATTATCGCCTTCGTCATAAATTATACACGTAATTTGCACGATATCAACGTTACAATAAAAAAAAAAAAAAAAAGGTTCAAAAAGTAGTTACCTACCTAATTCTACATTATAAAATTATACTCATTCAATTTCTTAACTGCGGTTATGATTTTCGAATAAGCACACATATTTATAGCGAATACAAATACAGCTATGGGTAACTTATAGGTATAGGATGGTCTAGGTACATATAAGTACGCAAGTAAGTAAGTACAACGATCAAAAGCCATTAGATACTGGTGCATGCGGATTGCGAAGAGCAACGCGAACGCATTGAAAAAACGAATGCAGTTTTTATCGGTGTCGCAATTTCATTAATTTTACCAACGAAACGGTAACATTTAATCGAGCGTATACAAGTTGTTTAGATGCAAACGGGGTTTGGCTAATTAAAAGGTACAGCGCCAGTTTTCTATGAGAGCACGTAACCGGAAAAATATTGCGCTGCATGAACAAAATAAACGCTACACGAATCTCTTGCTTGCCCGCGTATAAATCTTTAAAACCTGTACACGAACATGGTATAGGCGTTTTATAAAGGGGCGAGAAGCCTTTGCGCCGAATACATACAAATTAAGAATATTTTTCTTCTTTTTTTTTCTACCGGTGACCCAATAATAGCAGTAGTAACAATAATAATAATAATAATAACAACGGTAACACGTGCTAAGTTCTCAACGAGCATAATTTTATTTTTTTAATGAGTATTGAAAGTGAAGAGGAAAATGAACTGGGGAGGTATTCCAGAACATATTTAATACCCACAATAATGAAATATGAAATCAATAATCACCCATTCTCTCCCTACTGATACCATTAACACTAAGGGGGAGGGCTAAAGATTGAAATAAATAAATTTTGAAAAAAAAAGAAAGGAAATTTACATCATCCTCTTTTTTCTTGATCGTGCCAAATGAAATTTCTATTTCATATTTACTTCTGTTAATTTCTCAGCAGTAGAAATTTATTCAAAATCTAACCTTACTTTGAATTTGGGTTCTTGTAGTTTTTGTATTGCACCGAGCAAACAAAAATCATACACCGAATTAGAGCAATAAAAATGAAAATCGACAAGTACCTACCAAATTTCGAGCTTACATACATGTTGCCCCCCCCCCATTAAACAAATCGTCCTTAAACTTCGAATATTGTGAAACTACTGAAATAGAAATTCCATCAGTGTAATTTTTCAAATTTTTTGAAGCCTAAATGTTGAAAATGTACACATGACATGAAATACGAAAAAGGGACACCATCCGAGAAATCACATTTTACTTTGTATTGGTGAAAGATGATTGAAAGTTGAGGTATCTCAGCATATAACAATTTGAAGCTTTTTTTCAGTCAGGTTTTCCGAAAGGAAACCGTGACTATTACAATTAATAAAAAATTGAGAAGTTGAACAAATTGAATCATGAATTAAAATAGATATCTTGTCACGAGAGGCCATTTTCTAAAAACGTGACATTTTTGATTTTTGATTTGAAGTTTTCATCAAAATATCAATTGCATAATTATTAACTTGATTTTCTACGTCATATTGTCAATAAAAACCAGAATATTGCCATTTATCGACCAACGGCGGGTGAGGGGGGGCTGTGGTGATACTAATAAAAATCGTTTTGGGGTCCTAGAAGACCATTGAGACCATTTTTGGTAATGTCAGATACTTTTTATTTTTTTTTTCCTGAACATTATTTACTCTACTCGACACTAACCAAAATCGCTCCAATTTGGTCAATCAGCTCAGTATGGCGGCAAATTAGATATATAAGTGGGTATGACCTTGAGTCAACATTCTGTTTTGCCCCATTTTTGTGGAGAGTGGTGCTGAGGGGCCAAAAACACAAAAATGGTTCCTTTTTAAATCAATCGATAGACAATCTAAAGTTATACAACATATCCAAAAATCAACCACCTAGGTCCATTGGGAGGGAAGATATGAGAGGTTTTCCCCATTTTGACCTTGAAAAATGGCTCTTCCTCTCTTATCTCTTCACTAAAATGATTGAAATTCGGTATAAGCATTCAGTAGGGATCCTAGATGTGCCTTTTGATGGTCTCCACTTTTCACCTTCATTGCACCCCTTCACAGCCTTGGAAATGTGGTTTTTCGGTGAGGGTTTCTCATTTTTTGAGTTTTTTGAGTTTCTTCCTCCCTGAACTCTCCTCCAAAAAGAGCTAGGAAGCTGAAATTTGGTAAGAACATTCAGTAGGGACTCCAAATGTGTGTTTTGGAGTACTTGACTTTTGAACCTCATTTCATCCCCTCACAGCCCCAAATATGTGGTTTTTTGGACCTTTTTTCTTATTTTTTGAGTTTGTTCCTCGTATAACTCCCCTTCAAGTTGTGCTAGGAACTTGAAATTAGGTAAGTTTATTCAGTAGGGACCCTAGTTGTACCTTTTGGGGGTTTTCACTTTTTAGCTCCATTTAATCCTTTCTATCCTCAATTTTTTTTTTTTTATTTTAGCAAGAAATAATAAAATCAAATATCAAAATGGAGTGGAGAGAAAAGTAAACGTTTTTGATAAAAAAAAAAACTCGTAATAAAGAATGAATATGAATGATTTTTGCGTTTTATGTTGAAATGTTTACATGAATATGCTGCATATCCATGGTCTAGAATTTTTCCCTAATAGGGAAAAGTGCCTGCATTTTTTCTGAAAAGGAGAAAAAATTTTAACAAAACTTTTTTCAGAATATTTAAACAAGTTGGGGAAAATCTAATTATGGCAAGTAGTGGGGGATATCCTGTTACTTCAAGACAAACTTTCTAATTGGGTACTTGTAAGAGCTTTTTAAAAAATTATTAACAAAAACAAAAATTTCATAGATTGTATTTGCCACATTTTGGCGTAAACTAGACATTTACACCAGTTTCGGATTTTAAATTAGAATTTTTTGAAAATTGCTCTAAATTTGTTGAAAATGAAAAATTGGAATGCTTACAGCACATCCCCTGCAGTATTTAGGATAGGCAACCTGCGCAACATGAGTGCGACTTGTGTTGCTATACTTGTGGTATGAAGGAAGTACTATTGAGATGAAACACTCTGCATGTATGGGGTATGGCTCATGCTCCATTGTTAACGCAAAATTGAGATATAACTAGACATGGTGATCTTATGCGAAACATGTACCATGACACGAATAACCGTGCACCTTATCGCATTAGGTTATTGTTCATTTCCTATAATTACACGATCCTTCGAATAGAAAAAACAAACAAATAAACAAGCAAACTGAAAAAAAAAAAGGCAATACTGAAATGAAAAACGCCTCTTGTAAAGTTTTCGAAAACGCTAGATAAGAAAAAAAAAGAGTAAAATTTCCATTCGATAAAGTCGTTTTTAGATAGTAATGTTCTATGATGCGTGCGAAGTTGATAGCCTGTAGAACGAACTTTCACACATTACCAGCACAAATGCTAGCAAAACGAATATATTCGTTTTATTTAAAACAGTTACGATACTCAAGTGCTGGTATATATATACTCTACTGTATTAAATGACTTTGTAGATGACTTTAAAAATCGCTTCTTTTTTTTTTTTCATTCGTCGGCAGCGTTCCGTTCGTTGTTCGCTTATTTTCCAGTCTATGCGAAAACTTGATTTTTTTTCTGCAAAATACGACAATACGCGAGGTAAGTGTATAAGACTCGTTTGAAAAGCCTTGGTGAAAAATCACTCTAACGATGCTGCACACTTCGAGTACATCGAATCAAGCTTTTTTTCTACACGTCGTCGAGCCATCTATTAATTCGTACAATTGCCAATGAGCGTCATTGAATTCACCGGCAGCCATAAGAGTAGAATGATTCTACGTAGGTAGTTGATGATGGGAACGTATAAAGCATCGTATTCGTAACCACCTAAACCTACTACAGCGATAGCATTAGGTAGATATTCTTTATAGCTGGAATAAAAAGGGGGCGATAAAAATTTGTTCCCGAAGTAATATTTTAATTGGAAACAAAAGCATTAGGAAAATAACGAGAAGTCGTTTTTCTCTCTCTCTCTCTCTCTCTCTCTCTCTCTCTCTCTCTCTCTTCGAATAACTCTGGCAAAATGGTAGAAATACTTTGGTATTCGTTCGTGCATCGTGGCTGGGATAGCGAATGGAAACAATATTCACATTTTAGTGAAACACATTTCGACAAAAGATCCTTTCAGAGCTTTTTTGCTTTTTTTTTTGTATACCTACTTTCGCGAGCTCCGAAGCATTTGGCTCAACAATCTTGTTAGGCTGCGTACTGCGTAGGTCTAGGTATGTTGGCGCATAATCGGTCGACAATGGCCGATTATGATGAAGGGCGCATTTAACGCCAAGTATTTTCATAAATCAAACAACACCTACGGTAGCGCGTTCGTCATGATAAATTTGTAAAGCCCTTTCGAAAAGGGCTTTAATTGTCGAACGAAAACTTTGTCTTTAGCACTCTCGAATTTTCTATACGTGATATTTAAGAGCGCTTTTCATTTCTCGCCTACCGTCGTCGTATACCGCTTCTATATGTATGTGTATGGTGAATTCCTATATACTATAAGATAAGATCCGGCGAAGTTTTCGGACTAGGTACTCTACTTCTTATACTTACATGTATAAAACAATACTTGGCAAAGTTCGCAGCAGCGTTTCTCGATAGCGAAAGCAAAGCGATACGAATTATCTTCATACGCGTTACACACGCACACAATCAGCCTGATTTGTTTTCAAATTAAATTCCAATGTACGTCGTTTTAAAATCTGATTTACTTCAATGTCTAAAATACAGGATGGTGTATTCTGTAATTATAAAGTAACTCGTATACAGGGTGTTCCGCTTCGATCATACTCCCTTCATAATACAAGTAGAGCAACTCAAGTGAGAAGTATGTATAATGGTTTGCCTATCCTAATCACTGAAGGAGCAAAGATACACGGATCTGAAATTTTTTTTTCTAAAAATCTGAGGTCGTTTTCAAAAATTTTAAAGTTTTTATGCAGAAACGCTTGTATCATGGTGTAATTTAAAGCAAAGTTGAAGTAGTTCGCGAGATAACTAAAACTGGTTTTCGATCATTATAATACCAGATATCTCACATTGGCCGATTCACCATTTTATCACAGAGGACTCGATTTATAAACATATAAGTAGAATAGCTTGCCTATCAACAAATTGAAGGAGCTGAAACATGCCAGAATTAATCGATTTTCGTGAAATATTAGAATTATGCTGATTTAAAAAGGCTCCGTTCTTAACCAGTAGTAGGGGATAGAAATTGATTTTAAAAGGCCACATTCAGAACCCCCTACTCTCCTGAATCTACACGCCAGATTCATATAATACGAAAAATGAATCCCAGCTCGCGATCTCGCTTCGCTAACACTACTCGCAGTGAGAAAAAAAAGCATCACTATTTTCTCCTGTATTAAAGGTAGAAAGGGTTAAAGGGGACTTTAAAGTCAAAACCCTCAAAACGTACATCTAGAACTTGCAACAAATGTAGGATACCTTATTTCAACTTACTTGCTTTGGAGAGAAGCTATGCGAGGAACAAAATCACAAAATAAGAAAACCCAAACAAAAAAACCAAAAAAACGACATCTTCAAGGCTGTGAAAGGGTGCAATGAAGCTTAAATGTCGATAGTGCCAAAACGAAAATCTAGGATTCCTACCAAGAGCATATACCAAATTTCAACTTCCTACCTCCGTTTGGTGGGGAGATCGTAGAAGAATAGCGCGCTTTTTTAAGGTCAAAAATGGGAAACCTTCTCACATCTCTCTTCTTAATTGCCCTGAAAAATTGATTTTTGAATATGTTATACAACTCTAGATCCTCTATCGATTGGTTTAAATAGAAACAATTTTTATGTTTTTAGACCCTCAGCATCTCCTCTCCCCAAATTTGGGCATAACTGAATTTTGACTCAGGGTCATCCTCTCTAAAATACATCTGATCCGCAGCCAAATTGAGCCAATTGGCCAATTTGAAGTGATTTTGGTGTGTATCGAGCAGTGTAAATGATTTCAGTCTTCGGCAAAGAAAAATAAAAATAAAAATAAATTAATTTAAAAAAAAATTGAAATTAAAATCAATATCTGACATGGCTAAAAATGGTCATAATGGTTTTCTAGAACTCCAAAACGGCTTTTGTTGATATTCCCCCTTCATTTGATGTAGGTCGATAGAAAATCAGACTAAACAGGGGTAAACATTCGATTAAGCAATTAAAAGGAAAAGGTTGTTTTCCCAACTCTTGTTACAATGATTGTTTTTCAGCGAAAAACTTGAGGGTGCACAAGGGAAGTGAAGGTGAAAATTTTAGGAAAAAATGTATTCTCAAATAGTTCATTTTTGGAACTATGATCAAACTTTTGCCAAATAATTTTTCTCGGGCTTGGTTACGAATGAGGAAAAAGATTCCTATGAAATTGATGATCTGGTGATAAAGGAGAGAAGATGAAGAAATCGTTGCATTTTACAAAGTACTTCACCTCTATTAAAACTGTATTTTAGCCCAAGCAGCAAATTTCCATCATTATCAAATTTTGTTCAACGAATTTTGAAAATAAACAGGTTTAAAATTTTGAAATCAAAGTAAATTGACCCCTTCAATTTTTTGGATAGACTAACTATTCTACAGATATGTTTTGTGAGTTGACTGATCTCTGATATTAAGGTGATAAAATTAATGCGGAACAACCAGTATGATCATTCGATAGATATTTTCTTTTTTTTTTTTCAACTAAAATAAAATTTACAACTTGGGAAAAGCTCTTTTCTCAGATCAATTCGAATTTCTCGACATCAGACATTCATAACAAAATGTGTATCTTCGCTTTCGAGTATCAATTAATTCATTTCGTTCGTGATACTTAATTAAGCAGCAAGCTAAGCTCATTCCAGACGATCCGCTAAAAAAGCGGATGATTTTTTTCTGCCCTTATATAATAATATTTCATCAAATGTTATAACAAAAGAGAAGAACTACGCTACAATCTGACATTGTGCGATAATAAGGGAGCTGGGAAGATGGTAGGTACTCTCGTAAATTTATAATCTTTAATTTACGCTCGACAAAGGTAATTAAGCAAAACGCGAAACTGAAAATAGGCAAGAGGCGAAATCTAAACCGATGTTTGGACATTGATTCGGCCTTTTATTAATAATAACGACTATACATATACACGCCCATCGCTATATAAGTAGTAAGTGCGTTGTACACGATGAAGATGAACGAGTAGAACAACTTTTCGAGAAATACGGTAGTTTCGCATCTCGAAGATTATGTAAATAAACGTTAAGAAACGAAGAGGCGACGATGACGACCGGCGATGAGACAAAGTGCGCATAAACTTGGCAAAAGTGACCTCTTTCGCGTTAAATTGACGGAAAGAGTGGTTTTGTTGACCTATGCAATGTCAGCCATTTTAACAGTACATTGTTTCAAGATGTCAAATGACACCGCAAAGTAACTTGTTATCTTGTGGGTCGGAAAAGCAGCAGGAAAACTTCCTTATGCTAATATTATGCTTAAACGACAACACTTAAAACTAACGCTGATGCACGATTCCAATGTTTCGAAGATTTATCCTTATCCGTCAAAGCAGCCTTTGCCCGACGAGCATGCGATGCGTCTCTAAATCTATGTCATTGTAAATAAGGAGCTTACAGACTCTCTCTACTATATGCTGGTAGAAGAGTTTTACAAAATAACGACATTGGACCGATGCATCATATTATGGGAAAGACTCCAGTTACTATTTTTCACTTATAGGTATATTACATGTAAACAATGAGCAGCTATATCCCGTAGTTTAAAACAATATTGAGAAGATTCAATTAAAAGCAGTTAATTAATTCGTTAATAAGGGCGTCTGATAATCTAATGGTATTTTTATTGAGCTATAATTTTTCCATAATGAGCAATTATCAAGTATACTGTAAATGAACAATACAGAGTGTTCTGTGGAGACCATTATCGCCTTCAGAATAAAACATAGGTAACTTATGCTGCATTTGTGAAATGCGTTTGCCTATCGCAACTGTTGCAAGGTCAAGTTTATACAAAGTTCATGCCCTAACATGCCTATTTTTGCCCTGTTTGAGAGCTGGCAGTAGAACATTCTCATGGTACAAACCTATCCGTTGTAAGAAGCAAATAAAAGTGAAATTAGCAGGAGCTCATTTCATATAACAACAGTCCATGGATATGGACTATTTCAGAAGAACATTACATGTTGCACGCGGATCAGGTTGACTACCTCACCACTAAGTGGCCTATATTAAGGGTAGTGTATGTTGAAAAAATTCGCCCCTAAACGCAGTGTGAAGTCGAGTTATTTCACTTTTTATATTTTTTCAATACATTTCGAATGGCCAAAAATTCACCTACGAGGTTTTACTCTCGGATCTCAGTGACTACCCCATCTCTAAGTAGCCCATACCGAGGGTGGAACGTGATGAAAAATTACCTTCTAAACACAGTATGAAGTCTATGTTTTTTTTTTTTTTTTTTTTTTTTTTTGGTTAATTTCAATGTTATTTGTCAATTTTTTGATTTTCCATCCCCATAACTCTACTACTATATCGACCAACGGCAGTAGAGGGCGGAGCCGAAGGGGGGCAACAAAATCCATTTTGCATTGATTTTAATTTTTATTAATTTTTTTCCTAAACATTAAAATCATTTACTCTGCTCGATACTGATCAAAATCGTTCCAAGTCGGCCAATCGGCTCAGTTTTGCAGCAGATTAGATATATGTGAGTGGAAATGACCTTGGGTCAAAATTCAGTTTTGCTCCATCTTTGGGGAGGGGGTAGTGAAAGGCCAAAAACACAAAAATTGTTCCTTTTTGGGTCAATTGATAGAGAATCCAAAGTTGTGTAACATATCCAGAAATCAACTTCTTAGGTTAGTTAGGAGGGGAGATATGGGGGTTTTCCCCTTTTTGACCTTGAAAAAGAGCTGTTCCTTCCTTGACGCCTGACCAAAATGAGCTAGGAAGTTTAACTTTGGTATATACAGTCAGTAGGTGCCCTAGATGTGCTTTTTTCAAAATTGACAAAATATTGTTGATAACAATTGTAATTTATGTAAAAATTTGACAAAAATTGATAAAAAAAAGTATAAAATTGTTCAAAATTGCGAAAAAAATTAAAAAAACAGTGAAAATTAGCCTAAAATATGAAAAAATTGTTATAATTCAGTTAAAACTGCGTAAATAATTTACAACAATTTTTGGCCATTTCACATTTGGTTTACAACATTTTTTCGTGATTTTTGGTCAATTGTCGATGTTTATCAACGATTTTTTATTATTTCAGTACAATTTTCACCAATTTCCGACAGTTTTTCTTGTTTTTTGATCTATTTTCTTCAATTTTCACTCATTTTTATCAAATATTTTCCTTATATTCAGTGATTTTTAACATGCTTTTTTAATACTTTCGGTTAATTTTCACTCAATGTTCAACATTTTTTCGTGGTTTTTGAATAATTTTTAACGATTTTCAACAATTTTCAACTATTGTCTTCATACATTAGATCAATTTTCTGAATTTTTTTGCGCATTTTTGTTCATTTTTTATCCAATTTTTATTGATTTTCAACGCTTTTTATCATACGCCAGGTCAATTTTTGCCCATCTTTCAACATTTTTTCCTAGTTTTTTCATATTTTAGCTCAATTTTCTGCATTTTTCACTTTTTTTTGATCAAATTTTTATCCGAATTTCAATGATTTTCAACGATAACTACAAATCAGTTGAACATTCAGCGTCAAATTTTCCTGAGAATTTACTGATTTCGCTCTTTCGAACGTTATTAGGTTATTCCATTACTTGTTATTAATTCATAAATAATCATAAAATAATAAATGATTAAATATAATGATTCGTGATCATTTTTCAAGTATTCATTAATCTGACAAAGAAACAAAGAGTTGAAGATGATTAAAAATTAAAAATTAAAACACGAAGATGAATTGATAAAAACCAAATTACTTACCATTTTGAAATAGTAAAAATAAATGAAAAACTGAACTGGGGCTGAAAAAAATTGCAATTTTAATTCTCGTTTTTCGTATTTTGGTTTTGGTTCCAGTTTTGGCTGTTTTTTCAGGTTAATTTTGCGTTTCAGTTTTTATGGCCTTAATCCATTTCCATTAATACTTCTTTCAGGAAATTTTTTAAAAATCCAACTTAGTAATACGTTAATTAGGCTAGGTACAAACAAAATGAAATTTGTTCACTTTCGCCCCTGCTACCCTTCCCTGCAGCGTATTCAATTTCGTTTTAAATTGCAACCTTTACATGTGTGGTAGTATTTAATGGCTGTGTTATAAACGTTCGCGCTCATGCGTCAAATTTCCGAAAGAAATATAACTTTTTGTACCTTAATATTATTATGTTTCTTTTTTTTTTTTTTTTGTTAAATAACATATTTATACACGGAGGCAAATATTAAAAAAAAAAAAAAAACATGAATTTTGGTTCTTATAGAGAGGAAAAAACGATGGAATTTGATGATTTTTGTAAATTTTGGTTCAAACTTTGAGTAAAAATGATACATATAATATACATAAAAAAGAGGATATTTCAAAAAAAAATCGAGGTAATCAGTCCATTACAAAAGGCTGGCCAACTCACTAAAGTTTGCAATATTTCATATAGATCACACACACGCACACACAACGAACCTATGAAAACCTTTCCCCAAAGTAGAATTCCCTTCGTTGGCCTACAATCTGTTAATAATGTCTGTTTCATGCGCCTTCAATGATCATAGTAGGTAAACCATCAACCGCGAATGTACCATGATTTGCCAGACATGCTGCATGAAGGGAAGTGCAATTCGAACAGAACACCCTGTATAATGGCAGCAGTTCGGTCTTTTACCCAAGACGCATATTTTACATATTATAACCGATAAGTATACAAACACACGGTCTATAGACGACCGGGTACTTAGACCTAAACGTTTTCCAACAGGTAGTACGTGTATATATATACCCGGTAGATGTAGATATATATATATATATAACTCTATCATCGGCCGCACATATTGCATCGAACAGTATAGAAAATATTTAGCAATAAATAAGGGATAATACCTGAGAAATGAAGGTACAGTGTGTACGTGTACGCCCAACTTTTGTAGGTAGTGGTACAGTCGGCCACCCTGT
The DNA here is from genome assembly GCA_900060175.1 of Ferrisia virgata. Classification (NCBI taxonomy): domain Eukaryota; kingdom Metazoa; phylum Arthropoda; class Insecta; order Hemiptera; family Pseudococcidae; genus Ferrisia; species Ferrisia virgata. Next base: position 12,647 of record FIZR01006947.1, read on the forward strand.
AGCGCGCTGAATAATTTCATCGAAACAGCGGGAAAGCCGTGGATCATAAATAATACCCATCTCGTCGTACGTATCAAACGAAAGACTTAATTAAATTCGTACTATTGTAAAATATCGCTGGAATTCTGCGAGTAGGTACATTGAAATCATAAATTGCCGAAGGCTAGTTTCAGCTCGGTAAACTTTCTTTTGCGCCAGGTAAATTCTAAATCGTGACCCATTTAAAAAATTTTCTCCATCTCCGGGGTATTGTTTAAACGTAACTCCGAGGGGAATACGTCTTTAACGACTAAGCCGAATAACAAGATAAAATGCCAACTCGACAACGTCGTACTACACGTATTTTATCGATGACTCGTCGAATTTATACTTATATATAAAAGTATATATACATATTTTATTCCTATTACCCAATTCTCTTCTTGCTTATCAATTATACGTCATCAAAAAAGAAAGAAAAAGAAAAAAAAGAGGGGAAATATCGAAAGGGGGAAAAAAATAACAAGATTGATAATTAATGACAGAAACCGTTACGTGGTTCGTCGCGAGTCGCGTTGTGTTGTGTTTCGTAGAAAATGTCTCCTTATAAAATTATTATACCTAAACGAGTAATCGAGGACAAAGGAATATGAGAATGGAGAAATGATTCGAAACTTGTACGTTTTACTTTGTCGTAGGTGCGCAGCTCGCTGTAGGCAATACACCAGCGAACTTCTACGTTCTATCTCCTCTCTACCTAGAAAAAGGATTCGTAAACCTTTACGAATGCTTATACCTACCTACCTACCTACCCACCTACCAACCTGTCTAACTATACATTCGATAGAGTGAAAATTTACAGAATCTTATCCTTATTCTGTGTAGCAGATCGTAACCTCTTTAAAGGAGAGAAAACTCATCAAAAATAACCGCACATAACATCAAAAGCAAGGTTAACAATTCTATAAATATGAACACGCGAAGAAAAAACTATAAGTAAGTATATCATCACCTATACATATAACATGTCAGGAAGCATAACTATTTTTTGATAAGTAAGCTGATTTCCCACGAGACAAATATACGAACATGTTCTTTTGAAAGTTTCTATGAATGGTAAATTCGACGACGACGACGACGACTCGCAGTCGCAACCATTGAAATATTAAAACTGCAAAGGGAAAAAAGTACAGTACAAACATGTCCACTCGAATAACTTTTCTTAAATTTAATAAATCGTACGTAATTCGATTGGTAAAAGGCGAGGACGAAACGTGTATATAGGTAAAGAACACCTTTGAACAGAAGGATTATATTCATTAGGACAAAGGCAAACGTTCGAGAGTATACCTATATTTTAACACAGTGGGTCTGCGTTATGTACGATTTTCCATCGGTAGAAAAGTACACTATAACATACAAGGCCACCGCGTACCTATACCTACTACCTACTTACCCACCTACCTACCTATCTACGTATAATTCGACGTGACAGTAAATCGTATCCCAAGAGGGTATTTCATTCCATTTAATACACACGCCGGAGCGCAATGTTATTTTGTAAACATACGAAAGAGAGAGAGAGAGAGAGAGAGAGAGAGTATCCCAGCCGCTTACATACACACAACTCCAAGTCACAGATTAAAAACACATTATCGCACTATTGTGTGCAAGAGTCATCATGCCCGTACAGCTAAATTAACACCTTTCTTGCTCGTTCGTATATTTCGAATCAATATTACAGCGGTTGGTTTGTTCGTTAAAGTAATTGTTCTGTTCTATCGGATGTTTAATGCAAGTGTAGGTAGTAAGGTACTACTTACCCCTACCCGATCTACGATAATAGTCGAAATAAGCTCGTGTAAACTTTTAGCGAATCAATTAATAGCGCTAATTTGGTACCTCTGTTGAAATAATATGACAGCGTTTTATCATTTCAGATAATTGAGACGGATAGACTACGCCGCTGTACAATATTATAAGCGCGTATAAATACTCGGATTTTAGCTACCCTACCTGTACCTACTATCTACCTACTAACTACTTTAAGTGGCTTTTAAGACTTGTGAAACGAATAAGGCTCAGTGTGCCGTTACATGTATATTTAGTTAGGAGTTAAAATGAATTCAAAATTATTCTATATTGATTTGATAATTTTAAGTCAGTCTGGTTGTTTCGACCACTACTTGCTGGCTGGTTAATTTGATCAATACCTGTGGCAGAATATCAATGGACTTCGACAGTAAAAAACAACACAGAGGGAGTGGGGTCAGTTCACTGGTTGTAACTATAGGAAAAATTAAAAAAAAAAGCATCGCTTTTTCAGCCTACTTTTCGTAATCACAAAAATTAGTATTAAGGGTAGGTGGGGTTCAATGGGGCTAAAATGTTGAAAACACCAAAATGCACATCTGGGAACTTCACTATATGCACATAGCAAATTTCAATTTACCAGCAAAATTTGGAAGGGAGTTATACGAGGAATAAACTCTAAAAATTAGAAAAATCTGCCAAACAATTACATTTCTAGGGCTACTATGAGGGGGTGCAAGAGAGCTGAAAAGTCGAGACCCCTAAAAAAGGCATATCGAATTTCAACACAGAGAAACAGTCCTTTTTCGAGATCAAATACAGGAAAATCCCTATACCTTCCCTCCTAATTGATCCAAGAGGTTCATTTTTGAATATGTTATACAACTTGAAATCCTCTATCGATTGGCTCAAATAGAAACGATTTTTGCGTTTTTGGCCTCTCAGCACCCCTCCCCCCAAATTCAGGCATAACTGAATTTTGACCCAAGGTCATTCCCACTCATGTATGTCTAGTCCCTCGCCAAACTGAACCGATTGCCCGAATTTGGGAGATTTTGGTCAGTAGCGAGCAGAGTAAGTGATTTTAGGGACTGAAAGGGAGTGCAGCGAGGCTGAAAAGCCAAAACCGCCAAAAAGCATATCTAGGTCCTCTGCTAAATATATATACCAAATTTCAATTTCCTGGGCCAATTGGAAAGGGTGGAGGTGGGGGTGGACCAGCTCTATTTCAAGGTCAAACCTTCATATCTCCCTTTCTAACTAACCTAGGAGATTTATTTTTGAAAATGTTATACAACTTTGGATCCTCTACCGGCTGGTTTAAATAGAAATAATTTTTGCATTTTTAGCTTCCCAGCACTCCCTTATCCAAATTTGGGCACAACTGAATTTTGATCCGAAGCCATCCTCACTCGTATGTATGAAATCTGCCGCCAAACTAAGCCGATTGACCGAGGATAGGAAAGGTTCAATGGGGCCAAAAAGTCAAAACCCCCAAAAGGTACATCTAGGGTGTTTACTGACCGCACATACCTAATTTCAATTTCCTAGCCCAATTTGGAGGGTAGTGATGCGAGGAACAAATTCGAGAAATAAGAAAAAACGACTAAAAAACCACATATTTGGGGCTGTGAAGAAGTGAAACGGGGCCGAAAAGTCGAGCCCCCTAAAAGGCACAACTACGCTGCCTACTGAATGTACATACCAAATTTTAGCAGCTAGCTCTATTTGAAGGGGAGTTATAGGAGGAACAAACTTAAAAAATGAGAAAACCTGACTAAAAAAAAAACACATTTCCGGGACTATGAGGGGGTGTAATGAAGCGGAAAAGTCGAGACCCCAAAAGGTACATTTTAGGACCCTACATTTTACATATCAAATTTCAACTTCGTAGCTCATTTTGGTGGGAAGATAGTGGAGGAACATCCCTTTTTCAAGGTTAAAAAGGAGGAAAACCCTCATATCTCCCCTCCTAATTGACCTAGGAGGTGGATTTTTGGATATGTTATAAAAGGAACAATTTTTGTGTTTCTGGACCCTCAGCACCCCGTACCTCAAAATTGGGCGAAACTAAATTTTGGCCCAAGGTCACGTTCATGATCGGGAAAGAAATAATAAAAAAAAAATTAAAAATATTTGACATGACCAAAAATGGTCGTGATGTTCTTCTAGAACCCCAAAACGGATTTTGTTGACAACCCCCCCCCCCTTCTGTCGCAGGTCGATATATTGTAATGTAATAGTCTGGTCTTCATTGGCAATATGACCTGAATAATTGAAGGGGCAAATGAGTTTTTTTAACATTTAAGATCGAAACGAATGGAAAAATAAGCAAATTTTGTTGTTTATTTTTTGACTAACTTCAAAATCGAAGGGGCACTTTCAACAAGTCGATCAAAATGAAATCTTTCAGGGAAAAATAATGATGGATATGAATAATACATTGAAAATTGGAATAGTTTTTTCTTTTAATTTTTTGACCAACTTGAAACTGGTAAAATCTAAAAATCGTACAAACTGTTCACTTTTAAACCTATCGATACGGAATCAACAATCTTCGTAGTGGGGTCCTAGAAGATCATTATAATCATTTTTTTCCATGTCAGATATTTATTTTTACTTTTTCCACTCAAAACTAAAAAATTATTCTCTCAGTTCGATACTAACCAAAATTGATCAAATTTGGGAAATATGCTTAAGATTGCTGGCGGATTAGATATTCTGCAGTGGCGAAAATTTGAACGAGGAGGTGCTGAGGGGCTAGAATTGTAAAAAATCATTTTTTTTTTATTCTAGTCGATAGACAATTCAAAGGTATTCAGCACTTATATTCAAAAATTAGCCTCCTAGTGCAATTAGGAGGTGAGATATGAAGGTGTTTTCCTTTTTTGACCTTGAAAAAGGACTCTTCTTTGTCCTTCACCACCTCCTCCAAATTGAACTGGGAAGTTGCGATTTGGTATGTAGACTTCGTACGGGCCGTAGATGTGTATTTAGCCCAGAAATGTGTTTTTTTTTTGGATAAGTTTTCTTATGTTTTAAGTTTGTTCGTCGCAAATTGAGTCATAAAGTTGAAATTTTTCTTATAGATTTAATACGGCTTCTAAATGTACTTTTTGGAGGTCTCGACTTTTCAACCTAATTGCATCCCCCCACACCTCCTAAAATGTGTAATTTTTGGCAAGATTTTTCTTATTTTTTGAGTTTGTTCCTCGCATAACTCTCCTCCAAATTGAGCTAGGAAGTTCGAATTCGGTATGTAGATTTAATAGGAGTTCCAAATGTGCCTTTTGGACATTTTAGTAAAAATTCATTACCAATCACAAAGCAATAATGAAGACTACGATACATGAAAATTTCAGTCAACATAGAAACCGATAACCCATGTAAATACCAGCCCATAAGAATGAGCTATGAGTAAAGTCATCGTACATTTGATTCGAAAACGGAGGCAATGCTCGTGGTAAATTATCATCTATGTAGTAATATAAAAGCTCGTATACAAAACAAAAGCTTTCGTAATTTTACTCACTTAAAATATAAGGATAGGTTTAGGTACCTATAATACCTCAATAGATATATGTACCCATATAGATAGTAGATATATACAATACATACATATGTATATAGAATAAATGGTACAGAATACTCATACAAGCGTAGGTAACCATATTCTTGCATCAAAATGGAGAAATAATCGCTATACAAATAAACGAGTAAAAGCGTCGTTTAATTTAATGATTAATTTTTCAACGTAATCAAATCGCTCGAGAAGAGCTTACGTAGAAAGCAATTTACCTTACAAAAACCAGCATACGCACACCCAAAGGTATAGGTACATATATATATATATATGGGTAGATTCGTCTCGAGTATATAGTTTATCAACGAGTAAAGTACTATAACGACGAAGATATAGTACTATATAGGTACATTTAGCATAGTACCTATAATATATGTAATAAGCGAAACGATGATTTAATACGAAATACAATATTCCGGCATGTTTCCAATGAACTATGTATATTTAAATTTCTATCTAATACATATTCATCGTAAATCGTCGTCGTTATATACCATACACCCTATAGATATCTATAATATTATACTTTCCGTAATGCTTCAGATTTTCCAGATGTTGGGATATTTAATAATCTATTAATACAGTTTATAGCGAATAATCCTCTTTAAAGCAATATAATCTCAAATTTTACTTATATAACAATTTATTGAAATGCCACACAGAAAGATTCGTCGAAAGAAAAAAAAATGGAAAAAAAAGTAAAAATATTCCTTACTTTTATTTCGGGTATACGATGCGCGAGGTAATTTAAAAGTAAAATGAAAAATCAAACATAAAGCTCGATGCCAAATCGAAGGAGCAGGGAAGAAAATAGAAAAACTCGCGAATATCGCAAGTTTTTGACACGTGGCGCCTTTTTCACAAATTAAAATTCAGCCAGATTTCAATATCTTTTCTATATACGCGTACATAAATCCGGGTACAATCCGCACAGGTTCGTCTCGCACCCTTTAACAATTATCTTACACCTACACCTTCTTCGCCTTCATTTACTAATTGCCCTCGTCGTCGTTATCGGTAAGTTAATATATATCGTAGATACTGCTTTTATACATATAAGAAGAAAATCACCGCACCGCACCGCCTTCGGCTGTTACGAACAACGCTGCGAATATAGCTAAGCTAGCTAGCTGTGTAAGCAAAGAGAACATAGCGCGGTAGCAGCTATTTATTGCACGTATTTTAGCAATACGATAACCTCTTGATCTTAAGTTAACTTCGGATGAAATTATGTTTACCTATAATCCAAAACGAAGCCAAGAGAAATTCATTAACCGCATCGTCGAATAAGTCTACAAGTGTTTAGCCGCAACATCGACCATTCTAACCGCATTATAAATATATCTTTTCATAACCTTCACTCGAACCGGAACCGTAATAAAGGATCAAGATGGCTTATTAAATTCCATCGCATAGTTCAAACATTGTAATTTTACTCCCATTAAAATTGGCATAAGGGTGGAAAACTGATATTTTATACCCGAAATCTTATGTACCAACCAACCAACCAACCGACAGTATAAACCGTATCAGCGATATTTGTTTGCTTCGACCATATTCTTCTTTGAGCGTATCGTATGGCAGTATACACATATACACACTATGCATGTATACGAAATACAAATAAATTATGTACCACGTAAATTACTCACCGGCTATCAGCTGAAGAACTCCGGCAGCTTTGGCTGTAGAATTTTGTATTATATGAGAAAAACAGCACGCCGATGTCGCTGTAATTGCTACCAGTAATGTTAACGCGCAACCCAGTCCTACTAGGATGGTAGTACATTGCCACCAAATGCTGGGAATGTCGCTGAATCTGTAAAAAAAAAATAATAAATAATAGTAGTACAATTAAAAAAAAAAATGCATAGCAATTATAAAATTACAGGTTTACATATCAAAAAAATGCGTGGAAATTTTAAGGCTATATTGACATATAATTTATAGGTACCACAGAATAACGCAAAAAGATCTCCTCTAGATAGGTAAATTGAATTATTTAAAGTGTTAAATAAAATTAAATGTCTTCAGCCTGATTTTTGTTCACATTGTGATCATAGGTGTGTTACAAGACCCTTTTTGTAGATGATGCCAAAACCTCACATGTGTCATCATCTATCCCAGATTAAAAATATTTACGGCCCCAGGCTAGTAGCAGCTTAAGGCCTTTTTCCTCCTTAAGGGCGTCTGGGAGCTATATAAGGGAGCATGGCTGTCATTAAGGGCGTCTGGCAACTTTTATAAGAATGCTTGGGGCTAAAAAGAGCATCCCGGGGTTATATAAGGGAGCTTGAGGTTTAATAAGGGCGTCTGAGCGTTATATAAGGAGTTTCAGAGCTATTAAATTGCGCCTGGATGCAATATAGATGACTCGGAGAACATTGAAAGGCTTTTGAGGCTATATAAGGGAACTTGAGGGCTAATAAGGGCCCTTGTGGGCTCTATCAGGAGCCTTGGGGAGTACTGAGGACGTTTGGGTACTATAAAGACAGTCTGTAGGCTAATGAAGGGCATTTTTCGACTATACAAGCAATCCGTTGGATATTGAAGGGCATCTGAGGGCTTTTCCAGGTGATCTGGAGGCTATTGAAGGGCATTTGGGGGCTTCCTTAATAGCCCTCAAGCGCTACTATATAGCCTCCAGACGCCTTTATTAGCTCCGAAGCCTTCTTATATAGCGCTCAGATGCCCTTATTTGCTCCCATGGTCTCCAGACGCCTCTATTGGGCTCAAAGTCCTATTATGTAGCCCTCCCCCCGATGTCCATATTGGCACCCCATGCCCTGTATATAGCTCCACAGACGCCTATAATGGTCCCTTAAGCCTCTTTATATAACCCCCAGACGCCGTTGATAGTCCTCAAGCCGACTTATGTATCCTCCAAACGCCTTTAACAACTGTCAAACTCCCTTAAATTGCCCGAAATGCCCTTCAATATCCTCCAGATCGCCTACACAGCCCCAGACACCAGTCAATAGCCCTGAAGCCCCCTTATATAGCGCTCAGACGCCCTTAATAGCCGTCAAGATCCTTTATATAGCTTGTAAAGGCCCGTAATAGTTCCCAAGCCACTGCATGTGGCCCGCCCGTCGCCCTTATAACACACATACACAGCATTTACACTGCCAGAGACTCCGAGGAGTCCACAGTGTCCTAGAGTAACCCTGGGGCCTAGGGAATTTTAATTCAGCGGGGGGGGGGGAGGAGGAATAAGGCCTGGGATGGAAGTTGGGAGTGTTCCAAAGGATGGTCTTAATTCCTGCGGTAATCCAAAGTTAGTTCCAGCTTAGGGGAAGGGGAGATGAGATGTATTGGGAAATCAATTTTGGGTGGCGCCTTCAAGTCTCCTTATATGGCCTTTAATGCTATTATTACCTTCCAAGCCCTCGGATATAGCACTCAGATGCCCTTAATAATCCCCTCCCAGCCCATACCACGGGCCTACTTATATAGCGCTGAGATATCTCCCTCAAGTCTATTTATATGACGCCCTTATTGATTCTCAAGCCTCTTTATCGCGCAAACGCTCTCATTATCCCACAAACCGCCTTATATAGTACTCAGACTCCTTTAATAGCCCCATATGGCCCCTGGTAGACTTTCTCCTATAGCCTCTAGTTGCTCTTAATGGTCCCCAAAGCCCTCCTATGTGGCTTTTAGATGCTCTTAATAGCCCTCAAGCCCCCTACAGGCCACAAGTCCCCTTTTACAGCCACTACATTCCCTCATTTGCCCCCAAGCCCCCTTATATAGCCCCAGATGCCCTTAATAGCTCTAAAACCCGTCCATATAGCTCTTAAACGCCCCAATTAGCTCCCAAGCTCCCCTTATACAGCTTCTAGAAGTTTTTAATGCTCCTCAAGCCCTTTTATGTAACCTTCAAATGCCCTCATTACCTTTTAAGAATCCTAGCGCTCAGGCGCCCTTAATAGCTTCCAAGCCACATAATATAGTCCCTAAGATGCCCTTAATGGCTGCCGAGCCCCCTTGTATGGCCCTTAGACGCCCTTATTGGCTCCCGAGCTCCAGGCCACTCCCTTTGATAGTCCTCAACCATACTTATATGGCCCTCACAGACCCTTATTAGCCCCCAAGCCCTCTTTTAGAGCCCCCTAAGCACCAAAATCAGTTTTTTTGAAAAAATAGCCTTTTCATGGAAAAAAGGAAGAATATTGAAATTTGAACCCACTCAACCCTCAAAATGGAAGTAAAGTAAAGCACGAATTTCAGGGAAGTTCCAAAAATTTAAAATACATACTTTACACTTGATTGGGTTTGGGCTATTTTTGAGCTAAAAATGATTGTACTATAGTGGGGGGGGAGAGAGGGAGGGGTTTAATTCACATGTAGGATGTTAGGATGGAAACTGTAATAATATGCAGACCGTGGTGCCAAACTAGATAAGAGATTCAACAAAAACCTCACATGTAGGAATTATTTAGTCAGTAACGTGACACTTGACGAACGAAAAAAAAATGGGTTTTGGGGGCTACAGAGGGGACAGGGGTGGCCATCACTCCCGAAAATTTAAACAAAATCTGAAACGCGTAAAATACTCGTGATTACTCAAGAAATTTTTTTTTAAGTTTACTATTCAAAAAGAGAGCCCTAAAAGCCTCCTCCTCCAAAAAATTTCACAATACTTTGGCTAGGTGGGTACCTTTAGCTTCACGCCAAGTTTGATAAAGTTCGGTCGAAAATTCGAGGAGAAAAAAAATTAATGTAAAAATCACGCCGAAAGTATCTACGTTTTACACTACTCCAACTTTTAATTTCGAGATGAAAAATCGCGACTACGTTTAAAAATTATCTTTTAGCAGAGCCTAAATAGTCTCTTAAAAAATTTCAAATTTGAGATCCAAGGGTAAATCGATATCCTTAGTCTGCTATAGCCTTTCAACGATATCTAAACCCTGTTTACATTTTCATTTTATAAATCATCCGAACTTTAAACTTCTCAATTCTTTCATTAGCCAAAATTACAACTAAATTTTGGGGGTATTTAGTGGATATCAGCTTAATTGAGGAGTAGTTACCGGAAAAAAGTTTGAATATCAATCTCTCATCGTAGAGTTAACGTAAAAGAATCCTTTAAAATATCTGTGCATCGACGATCTCTTTCAGGGCTACACGTTATCTGTTCATACGTCAAAAAAGACCAAATGTTTAAAACATAAATATTCGAGTAGCTACAAAATTTCGAATTTTCAAACTCTTTGCTTTATTTAACAATATCGAGATAACTCGCGAACTTGACTATTGACCTTCCCTCTGAAAAATTATGCATCCTCATTCGTCAAAGATTTTACTACTTGAATAATGATACAAGAGAAAACTTTCAATCATTCGACATAAACTTATACGAGCATTTATACCAAAAGAAAAAAAAAAAAACAACGAGAAAATATCGATAAGATCGGCAAAAATATACGAAACTACGTTACCGCAAATTAGGCAATTCATTCAACTTTCAAGTGTGCTAAATCATATACTCGGTCGGTCGTCTGCGTATTTTCTAGCAAGACATAACATTGTCGTCGCAAACACAGCTTATCATTCATCAGCAACTTTACTAATGATTTTACACTCGTTCGAATCTGTATTATAAAAAGTCGACGCTGGATGACGCGAAGCAGTATACTCATTCAACAATTCGTCTCCAACGAAGCATTTAATAAAATGTCTCGACGACGACGACGACAACGACGAACTACATATATATAGGCACTTCCTAAGATAGTAAAAAAAATTGCACATATGCAACACAACAGAAAAATAATATAAGGGAATAGGCTAAAGGGTGGAACCGATATGCGTGTAAAAAATATATTGAATTTCGTCGTCCATGTACGTACAATAATATGGTAAAAATATCGTCAACGCAAAAAATTCGGTTCTATTTTATTTCACTATGATTGACCATGTATCACTTGAATTTATTAAAAGAGCAAAACAATTTTCAATAGAAAATGTCTACAATACGAGAACATACGTACGTTCAAACGTACACATTTATGTATTGCGAAAAAAGAAAAAAAAAATCGAACAAAATATGAAAAAATATCTACAAGTTCGTTGGCAGGGTATTTGCGAAAATAGCAAACTGATAATAAATTCCTTTATATACATATCCATATTCGAGAAAATATGTATTTCTTAAAATACCTACATACACATATTATACGTGGTATATCTATATACGCGTACGTACATTTTTCTTATTCGTATTATATCAAAATGCACACATATGTGAAATATATATTTTCACGTCTTCACGTCGGTCGTTGTCATCGGTAACGTTTTATGGATCATATCTCTCACACTGTTGAGGATTTTCTCTTAAAAATGTCTATTTCGCTTCCAACACGTGCATAAGTATTTGAAGCAATAACAAAAACGATGGAACAATGTCATTGCCTTGAGTATGTGATTCATTACCTCATCGAATATGCTAGATGAGTCTGAGATTGAATAGTGGGTACAGAATGGTATCTTAGAAATACTTCAAAACTTTCATTGCAGAAGAACAAGAAATAAATTTGAAAAAATTTCAAAAACGGAGCGAAAACGTAACAGAAACACAACACAAACTAGACAATAACGAAACCATGACAAAAATATAACAGAAACGTAGTAAAAACCTAACGGAAACTTAACAAATAACAACAGAAATGTACTAGAAATTAAACAAGAATGAAACAGAAATAAAAAAAAAGCTTCGCGTCGCGATGCTTTCAGAGTCAGGGTTTCTTGTTGCCCACGTCCCTAATTCATTGTACATACAGGTTTTAAATACATCATATCGATATTTTAGAATGGTACACTTTTCAATTCCTGCATTTCCTCTCGCGATAATAAATTACCATAGCTTGAATATAAATTTAGAAAAAAGGTTAGGTACACTTTTAAATAGACAGCCGACCTTTATTCTCTTCGTCATCGTCGCGTGAAAATCGACAATGAAAAAAGATTTCCATCGAAATACATTAGAACCATCCATATTTATCGTTTAATTTGGAAAAAATCGGAAAAAATTTCCCTTACTGGGGCTGCAGAAGGGGTCCATTTGGACAGGAATGGTTGAGACTCTCAAAAAGCACACACCCTGCATATCTTCCCAGCCTGTATATGAAGTTTCAAGGCGCTGGATCAATTAAGGCACCTTGGAGCGGTGAGCAATTAATCGAACACGTTGAAAAATGGGTTTCTTGGACCTGTAATGAGATGGATTAAGGATGGCGAGTCGAAACACCCAAAAGGCACACCCTATGCGCTACTGTCAACTACCTACCAAGTTTCAACTCTTTAGGTAAATTAGTACGACTTGTGCAGATGAGCAATCATCAAAATATTCATAAAATAGTCCAAATGGACCAATTTCTTGGTCTGTAATCGACGTAGACAGTTCATCTTTGGATATGTTATAGATCTTTTGATTTCCAATCGATTGCTAGTGAAACGTTTTCGGTCAAACTTCAATAGAAAAATACAGTCGGCGAGTTTTGACGAAATTTCAACTTTCAGCAATTTTGGTCGGTATGAGGCGGAGGAATTAATTTTTTCCCTCGGGAGAACTAGATAAAAAAAAAAACATATCAAACCGGACGATTGTAATAATTTCTGGATTTCCCTTTGGAAAACCTGACTAAAAAAAAAAAAAAAATATCGAACCGGCCGATTCTTATTGCGAATTCGACTTTAAATTTGTGTTCAAGAGCTTCGAAACATATGAAAACGACACCAACTTTGCCATTCTGCGTATAGCTTTTATAAGGTTGGTGTGTGTGAGTGGGGGGGGGTGTTATGGGCAGAATAAGGGTCCCCAAGAATCTCTCANNNGTATAGCTTTTATAAGGTTGGTGTGTGTGAGTGGGGGGGGGGGTGTTATGGGCAGAATAAGGGTCCCCAAGAATCTCTCACTTCTCCGATATCGTTTACTACGTATCTGAACACAAATTACTAGAAATTTAGAAACTTTTCTCCGATGATAAAATTTTTCGAATATTTTTCCTCTTTTAGCCTCTAACTTTAAGTTTTTTAAAATTTTGACTATGGCACACCTGAGCTAAAATTTTGAAAAAAAATATACGTTATGAAGGGGTCTAATATACATCTTAAAAAACATAATTTAAAAATTGTACGAAGCCATTATCGATATTGAAAAAATTAATACAACTTTCAATAGGGCATTTAGGGTGATAATTGTGTGAGGAGGGGAACGGAGTGTTGATTTTTTCAGCGATGCCCCTCGAGATATGTCTACAACATATCTAAAAATTCCGCAAATTGATCGATTAACGCGTTCAAAAAAAATGTATACGTAATTTTCACTTGAAGCCGCCACCCCCCCCCCCCCCCCCCCCGAAAACGAGTAGGGTTGAGGAGCTAAAACTTTAGTGAAGAATATTTCACAATAATCGCTCGGGGGTAAATTTAACCTCGCTATCCATCCATAGCCTTTTAGCCTGAGTACCCATTTTTCCAACACCCCTCTCCCTCCCATCCACTCTCTTTTCTGAGAACGACCCCCATACGACCGATATGGAAAAATTTTTCAAATAAAATTTGTAGCTCAAAGTACTAGTAATATTTCAAGTTATGTTCAAAATTTTGATCAGAGCACTCCCCGACCCTCTATTTTACAAAATGTTCGTCAAAAAGACCCCAAAAAATTGATTATTTCTATCTTGTATCTTGATTATATGACATACGGATCATATTCAATAGAATAAAAGTAGTTCAGAATCGCAAAGAGAATATATATACTTGAAATTGAGCAGCTTTTAACCCCTATCCGCATAGTACCCGGTGACCGAAAAGTAGTTATCGTGAAAATTACAAAAATTTATTTAAAAGATACATCAATGATAAAATTGTTTTTAACATTTAGATCGGGCGGATTTCCCTTTGCGACTTTACTGTGTATCCGCGTTGCTTACGAATTAAAGGAATAAATCTAAGAAGATATTTTAATTAAAATAAAATACTTTAGGATTCGTCGAGTGAAACGTAATCGAGTTCGGTTTACTTAAATATGAAAGTTAAATTGCCAGGGTAGGTAGATATTTAATTAGATAAAATTTAATAAAAGTCACTCGGAGGTAATTTTAAAAAGCATACTTAAAAGTATACTATACATGTAGGTAGGGTAAGGTATCACTTTAAGGTACCTAATAAGGTGAAACTGTGTGAAATTGTTTTTGACATACCTATAGTTCTGTATTATACTCATTTACACGTTTTACTCTTGAGAATCGGTTAAAGTTTGTGGTTTATTATTTACGTTGACGCGAATGGCTTTAGAATGATATTTAGAATTGAAATGGCGAGAATAATTCAATGCGAAAATCCTTAAATGTAGTACCGTTTTAGATTTTGAATTCGTCGTCGTCGTCGTCGTCGTATTTTGAGCAGAGAGATGATATTATCTAGTATTGAAACGAGCCAAGTACACGGACTGTTATTTCCTTTAAATTCACGTTCGTCTCGAGTTCTTACTCGAATATACCTCGAACTGGTAGAGATCTGCTTTCTGGAAGGATTGTGGTTTTAGGAGTTAATACGATGCCTTAATCCGATGTACGCATTAATGGTATAGGTAGAGGGTAGGGTAGTACGTAGGTACCTAGAGTATAGAGCAATGAATGAGAATCATGTAGTACATTTTTTCACTGTCGGATTAAAAATACATAGGTAGAGGTACCCCTTGCAATTCTACGTATCTATACCAATGATGTAGCAAGCGAGGATGTTGGGAAGCTATCTATCTACCTAGCTACTTGAAAACGTATAAGCGATGTATATATATATATACATGTATATGAACTGAATTCATCAAATTTAATGTCTTCTTGTATACAGCTACACGTAGCTTGACTCAAAAGAAGTGATTATTCAATAGTACGTAAATCTCTTAAAAAATACCGTATACACGATATGAATTGCTGGTTATATTATTTTTGAAATCGTAGGTATACGTATACGTACGCGCTACGACGACGTTCTATAAAATTTAACCATAAATATACGTTAAAATGAAAATAAACTTCACTTTTACTCGTAAAGACATTATGTAAAATAGCAGATAGTTTATCATAAAGGTACAGCTTCCAGTTCAAGTTTCGTTCATCTTTTAGAGCAGTCAAGCTATCAAAATTCAAAAGGAAAAAGTTGACCTGCTCTGTAATTCGTTTAGCTAGGTAAATTTTATTTACTGCATCGTATAATAATACAGTCTATCCAGACCTCTACCTACATACACATAGTAACGTGAACATGGCCCATTTCTTTCCCATTTTATTATTGTTCAACCTATACACAGTTTAACCGTTTTACATATTTTTATACCGATTTTCATCGTTTTATTATTTTGGTTTTTCTGGTGCTTTTTTTTTCGAAAATTATATTTTATATTACACATGTTTTGGTAATTAATGATTCAATTTCGATTTTGTATTGTTTGTTTCGTAGTACTTGAATAATTTTAATTATCTAATTCATGACAGGAAAAAATCAATGACGTCATGGCTGAGGATGTTGTGAAATTCTACCATTCGCTTCTACGCATGCGTGTATACTTGTGATATTTTTATGATTTACAATTTTTTATCAGTAGCTATATCTTTAGCTCAGGTCTTCGACTAGGTAGCTTATATTACAATGGACTGCTTTACTTTACGTAACGGGTAGCGAAAAGTTCTCGCAACATGTATTCCATTCTACAGGGCATGGCGATATTTGATCAAAATATCGATAACACTGATATCGATATCCGATATTTGGAAAACGTTGCTTCAGTTTTATATCAAATATTGTTTTACCACAATGCAGTATAATTTTTAGAATAATTCAGGTTCCAGCAGTTTTGGTTAACAAGCTGAAAATGTATAAAAACTATCTCAGATGTTCAGAAAAAAAATTCAGATTCGAGTAATTTTACATTTTCAAGTTGTAAAAAAATTGAAAAAATCTTTTTAATTTAAAATGTCATTTTTACAATTCAAAATCGAAAAAAAAAATGATTTAAAATGCCATCATACAACTAAAATACGTGACATATTACAATCATGAGACTTGAAACAAAACACTGCTTTGCGATAATTTTTTCCTAATCAGCATTACGGGTAGAAAGGGTTCAATGGTGCTAAAAAGTCAAAACTCGCAAAAGGCACATCTAGGACCCCCACTAAATGTGCATACCAAATTTCAAGTTCCTAGCTGAATTTGGAGGGGACTTATGTGAAACTCAAAAACTCAAAAAATGAGAAAACCCTATCAAAAAACCACTTTTTTGGGGCCGTGAGGGGGTAAAATGGAGCTGAAAAGTTGGAACTCACAAAAAGCACATCTAGAGCTTCAACTAAATGTACATAGCAAATTTCAACTTCCTAGCTCAATTTGGTGGGGAGATAGGGGAGGAACAGTTCTTTTTCAGGGTTAAAAAGGGAACCCCCCCCCATAACTCCCCTCCTAATTGACTTAGGAAGTTGATTTTTAGATATGTTATACAACATTTGGTTATCTGTCAATTGGCTTGAAAAGGCCAATTTTTACTTTTTTTATCCCTGAGCACCCCCTCCCCCGAATTGGAGCATAACTGAATTTTGACCCAAGTTCATCCCCACTCATATATATCTAATCCGTCGCCAAACTGAGCTGATTGGCCGAATTGGAGCGATTTTGGTCGGTACTGAGAGGATTGAATAATTTTAATGTCTGGTGGGAAAAAAATAAAAAAATAATAAAAATAGTAAAAATAAAAATACATATTCGATATGGCTAAAAATCATCTTAATGGTTTTCTAGGATCGTAAAATGGATTGTGTTGATATCCTCTCCCCCCCCCCTCATCCACCGATGGTCGATAGACTGTAATAACCTGGTTTTCGTTGACAGTATGGCATAGAAAATCAGGCCAAAAAACAAGTCAAGTTCTAGAAACAAAGTTGATCTAAAACTTGACTTCTACAGACTATTTTCAGAACTCGATTCCAGAGATAAAGATCAGATATGATCTAGAACTCAGGTGTAGATGCCTGAAAACAATGAAGCTAACGTAGAAATTGACATCTAGTTTTCAGATAGTATGATTTTTAGAATTTGATTTGAGAAGTGAAGAAGATTTACAACCCGGTTGCAGAGACAAAGAATAGTTTTCTTATCAGGTTTCAGAGGTCAACGATGATTTAGAATCTATACCTCCCTCAGGCCCGTGCGCAAGGTGAACGGGAAGATGATGGTGAAAGGAGTATATTGAACACTCTCTCCTACTCTCCATGGTCGAGAAAAGATTGAATTTTTACAGAAAATGGGACAATCAAGGGCAAAAAATAGTATAAATTTCTCAAACATCTTCAAAAATATAGTTTGTGTTGAAAATCGAGAATTTATGGTTTCTAAAGATACTTTTTAGAACTCTGTGTGAAAGATAAAGAAGATTTAGAACTCGGCTCTAGTGATTGGTTTTGGAGATAAAGAATATTAAAGAATGTAGAATTGAGTTTTGGATATAAAAATTATTCAAAACTCGACTCTAAAGAAGAAGCAGAAGAAGAAGAAGATAATTTTGCTCAACAGAAAGTTTTTAGAACTTCGAGCCAAAGATCTGAAACTCCAAAAAGTCACACATACCAAATTTCAATTTCCTGGCTCAATTTGAAGGATACTGGACGAGATATGCGTGGGATAAATTCAAAAAATAAGAAAAACCGATGCAAAAAAATACTTTTTTGGAGCTATGAGGGGATGCAATGGAGCTGATAGTTTGAAACTCCAAAAAGGCAAATTTAGAACTGCTACTAAATCAATGTGCCAAATTTTAACCTCCTAGCTCGATTTGGATGGGGAGATAAGCGTGCAACAGGCTTTTTTTCAAGGTCAAAAAAGACCTTTCAAATTGACCTGGGAGATTCATTTTTAAATATGGTGCACAACTTTCAAATCTCAATAAAAAAATTATTAGTTTATGGTTGGCTCAACAATGCCGGTGTTCTACTCTAAATTGAATGCGCTATCCAAAATACCACTGGTGTTTTTGATCGATCTCACGATTGTCTCACAAATTAGCTTCAAAGAAAAATTTATCAACAACTGGTAAGCTATCAACTATTGGCAAATTACCTTACCAATTGAGTTTTGTTTGAATTTCCTTTATCATCACTCTACCAGCATACGTGATGAGGAGGAGGGGTGGGAGGAGGGGTTTATAATGCTGATAGGGGTTGAAAACTGCTGAATTTCGAATACGTGCATTCTCTTAGTAATTCTGAACAATTTTAATCCTATTGAATATGGTCGTATGTCGGTTAATTTTGATGTAAAATAAAAATAATCAAATTTTGTGATCTTTTTACGGACATTTTGTGATATAGGGGGTGGGGAAGTGGTCTGATCGAAATTTCGAACATGACTCGAAATATTTCTGACACTTCAAGCTACAAATTTTATTTGAAAAATGTTTCCATATCTGCTATATATGAGGAGATAGGAGTGTTTCTCAGAAAGGAGAGTGGATCTTCGGGGTGAAGAGGAGTGGGAAAAATAAGTACCCAAGTAAAATTTGTTCTTTGATCATCTGAGAACAAGAATCAGTGATAAAATTACTTTTCAACATTCAGATCGTTCAGCAGCTCATTTTTAGCCATTTGCGACTATACTAATACGAAGAATTAAGTCGGAGCATCAATTTTTTTTAAACATAAAATGACAAGTTATGTATTTTTTTTTTTTTTGAAAATAAACGTAGCTACGAAACTTTCGTATTAGTATGGAAAAAATTCAATTCGATACCATATCAAATCGAGCAACAAGTTCAATACGTAGAATACTTTCGCTCAACCTTATTACCGATTTGTTTCTGTTATTTGTACTTTTTATAAATTGACAAATCGTGCTCGATGTTTTTCCCCTTTTTCTTTTTCTTTTTTTTTCTCCCAAGTACGTGCCAGTATATAAATAAAGATGATATAATAAAAACAAAAAAAATACCACTTTACTCGTCACAGGGTTCGAATATTATATGAAAAATACCTGCTTAGAATAGTATCAAAATATGGACAGGTAGGTAGGTAGGTAGATACTTGAAAAATTGTCGATTCTTTAATTAATACCTACGTTGACGCGATTTTCGTTCTTAATTAAGTATAACGATGTAAAGGGAGAAGATGGGGGGAAAAAAATTATGAAATGTTGATACCACCAAAGCCTCTGTTTAACGTCGTTTCAGCTAGGTAAGTCTAGCTATCTTACAGTATACTAAACTAACGAATACAACACGATGAGGTATAAATTTTTATACTATTTTGGTATTTTTGGCCTGTTTTTCGCTATTTAAAAGTTTCCGGCGGCAAGAACGGGACATTAACCGCTTTTTATTATATGAAGGTAGGTGTGAGATTCTTTTTTCATATAATACCTGGGTAAAAACAAGAAAATATTCCGTTAGAGCTGGGATTCATTGCGATTCCGAAAGTGTCGCTTTGGCGATGTTATTTTCATACAAAAACCGAGCGAAGTTCACATCATTTGGAAATTTCGAGCAAACGAGTATTCCAACTTTTACGCATCGAAGGTGGTTTTCTTCTCTGAATTTTATCGAGAAAAAAAAATAGATAAATAAAAAAAAATCAGAAGCCAAAAATCTCGTGCTTGTACCTACTTCTTACCTTAAGCTATGAAATATAGATACCTATATATTCTGCTGACAATAAAAATTACACCTCATCAACTTTATAACCGCAAAATCTCGTCAGTATATGGAAGGAAAGGAAAAAAGATAAATTTTGACCCTTGTTCATTAAAATATATAAAATCTAGGTGGAAAAGTACCCGACCGACAGTACCCACCTACACGGTTATTTTCAGAGACGAAAATGATTTCGGTTTAAACCGCTGCTGTTATATTTAAGTCCAGATTCGACTTTCGAGTGACATTTTCTTCGCAATAGGCTTAGTATGCAATTCGTTTTATGTTAAATTTGACGCGAAAGTTGATGAATTCATTATTTATACGTTTGTAAATCTTTTACGTTGAACAGTGTACGAGACGAGGTTTTTTTTTTTTTTTGTATCATATACTTTCTTATAGCGAGAGTATGCGTGAAAAAAGACGGTTAAAGTTTTTCTGTTCTAAATTAAAAACATTTTTTACGGCCGTGTTGGCGGTATTATTCTTGGTGTAGATTTTCGGAGCATTTTATGGTTTTATTACAAACCTAACCTTACCTTTTTGTTTATGAAATTGTTATAGTACAACAACGTTGCGTTGTTTTTAAGAGCTAAATTGCAATGTACAAGGTACAATTTTATCCCAAATATGTATAACGACTGAGTAGGTATTATGTATTACCTACTTTGGTACAAGTACGACTCTGTGCTGTTTTATATTATCTATCTCACTCTCTCTCTCCCTCTCTCTCTCTCTCTTTTTTACACATAGCTTTTAACACGCCGGTATCAAGATGAAAAGTGAATTAGGCTACAAATTCAATTTAGCCCCTTAATTAAATATATAGTACACAATGGTACTTGCTGACATGGGCTTTTGAATGCAATTTTTTCTTTTTAATGTAATGCGTATAATAATGGTAATGTTATGGGCTTTATATGTACGTTTGTGTGAGTGCCGTTTTTTTTTTTTTTTTTTTTTTTTTTTTTTTTTTTTTTTTTTTTTTTTGGTAGTATGTGACAGGACTTTATAAAGTTGATCACGATAACTGTTCCATTTCGTTTAATATATTTTTTTATTGTTGTCATTTATTCACCTGCATAATGCCTATATAAGATAAGATCATGACATGAACGAATTTTAATATAGATATTAATCCTTTTTTTTTTTTTATTCGTCTCCATTTGCTCGCAATAATTAATAATTATTTTACTTTTTCGTCAAAACTGTTAATAACATGAAATGTGAATTTCCTGCTTTTGAAAAATGAGTATTTTCTAGTCGAAATGTGATTTTTGTGGCATACATAACCTTCGTCAATGTATTTGTATAATTAAAAGGGCCAAGACATGTATTCAGCTACTTTTCGTATCGATTCACCCTTTTTCTTCGAGAACAAATAATTTTAAAACGGTAATTTTAAATAGCAGGTAGACAAAACCAGAATTTGAAAAAAAAATCCACTTTTAGAACAATCACGAACTCTGCAGGTGAAAAGGTACTCCCCTTTTCACCTGCAGAGTAAACATTCTCAACGCCAAGAATAAAAAAATTAAGGTTATGGCTCATAAAATGGAATAGGTCAGCGGTGGGGAACCAAAATTTTTGGCATGAGGTTTTTACACCGTAAAAACCAAATTACATAGGCTGAAATTATTTCATCCCTGAAAGAGATTAACCTATCTTATATGCCCGGAATTTTTGGCATAAATGGGTAAAAAGTGCAGAAAATTGATCAAAAATCATAAAAAAATTTAGAAACAAAGCTAAAAATTGACGTAGAATATGAAAAAGAAAACCACATCGCAAAAAAGCAATGCATTTTTAGCCTGATTTTCGTGACACATTATAATCATGAGAATTGAAAAAAAGCACGAGGAAGTGATGCTTTTTTCCAAATCGGCATTCTGGATAGGAAGGCTTCAATGGGGCTAAAAAGTTGAAACAGCCAAAAAGCACATCAAGGGTTCCTATAGACAGAGCATGCCTGATTTCAACTTCCTAGCCCAATTTAGAAGGGAGTTATGCTACGACCAAACTCTAAAAATTAGATAAATCAAACCAAAAAACCACATATTAAGGGCTGTGAGGGGGTGTAATAAGGTAGAAAAATCGAGACCCCCAAAAGGCCACATTTAGAACTCCTACTAAATGTACATGCCTAATTTCAAGTTCCTAGTTCAATTTGGAGGAGAGTTATGCGAGGAACAAACTCAAAAAATAAGAAAAACGACCAAAAAACCACATATTTGGGGCTGTGAACGGGTGAAATGGGGCTGCTGGCAGATTTGAGACCCCCAAAAAGGCACATCTAGGGCGTCTACTAAATGTATACACCTAATTTCAAGTGCCAAGCTCAATTGGGAGGGGAGTTATGTGAGAAACAAACTCATAAAACTCAAAAACGAAGAAAATCCGATCAAAAAACCACTTTTGTGAGGCTGTGAGGGGGTGCAATAGAGCTAAAAAGTTGAAACTCCCAAAAGTCACATCTAAAGTCTTGACTAAATGTACATGCCAAATTTCAACTTTTTCAGGGTCAAAAAGGAGGTAAAAGGGCCGGAAAATCACCAAAAAACGTTGAAAAATGAGTGAAAATTGAATAAAAGTCGTTAAAAAAATAATTGAAAATTGTATAAAAATCTGGTAAATATGGGTTAGAAATCGATGAAAAATCATTGAAAATACGCTAAAAATTAGCCAAAAATGAGTTGAAAGTGCAGAAAGTTGGTCATAAATTACGAAAAACAGTTGAAAATCATCATAAATGGGGTTACAAAATTGACAGAAGTTCGTTAAAACTGCTGAAAACAGATTCAAAATCACAAAAAAATGTTGAAGAATAGGTGAAAAATGAATAACGATATTTAAAAAATCGTCAAAATGACGAAAAACCGTCAAAATTGGTCAAAAATCGTTACAAAATCGATGAAAATTGGGTAAAAATTTGGCAAAATGCGTTAAAACAGTAGAAAATTTATTAAAAATTACCGCAAAATCATTGGTAACTTGATAAAATTAGGATAAAATTAAAAAAATGTATCAAAAATCATAAAAAACTGTTGAAAAATAAGCGCAAATTCACACAAAAAATCGTTGAAAAAAAGTTGAAAATTCGGTAAAATTTTGACAGAAATGTTGAAAACTGGTTCAAATTTCACAAAAAAAAAAAGAAAATTCGCTACAAATTTGCCAAAAATGGTTCTAAAATTTTGAAAACCGATCAAAAATCACGAAAAAATGTTGAAAAATGGGCGAAAATGCACCAAATATCGTTTAAATTCATTGAAAATTGGGTAAAAATTTGACAAAAATTATGAATAAAAAGGTGGAATCATTAAAAATCATGGAAAATCACTGAAATGGGAAAAAATGGTTCAAGAATGTTAAAAACTGGTTCAAGATTTACGAAAAACTATTCGAACTGTTTGAAAAAGGGTAAAAATTAAACAAAAATATGAAAAAAATTGTTAAAAATCATCAAAATTAGAGTAAAAAATTTACAAAAATGGGTTAACAATGGTGAAAATTGATCAAAAATTACGAAAAACAGTTGAAAAATAAATGAAAATTGAATAAAAATATGGAAAAAAATGTTGATGGTCATTAACATTTTTTTTTTAACTAAAAAACTTGTAAAAGATACAAAAAATTGATTAAATTATTGAAAAATTTTAAAAAGTGGTTGAAAACTGACCTCAAGAATGAATAAAATTGTTTAAAATATAATTGAAAATTCGGTAAAAATTTGCCAAAAATGGATCTAAAATGTTGAAAATTGATAAAAAATTACGAAAAAATGATGAAAATTGAGCGAAAGTGCACCAAAATATGGTTAAAAATCATTGAAAATTGGGTAAAAATTCGGAAAAAATGTTAAAATTGTTGGAAAAAAGATGAAAATAGACAAAAATGGGTTAAAAATGATAAAAATTGAAAAATTAAGAAAAACTGTTGAAAAATCCGTGGAAGTGGAACAAAAATATGATCTTTTTCGAATGAAAATACCAGCAGAGGATTCTGGATAATTTTTTTACCATTAATTCCAACATATATAATTAAAATCCCTCCCTTGTCAGCTGGCTACCGATTAAAATAGGTCAGATTTAGACAGCAGGCTTAGAATGGCGGTGGATTTGATATTTTTGTCTGTGGATGATCTTGGGCTACGATTCAGTTACACCGAAATTTTGAGGGGTGGTGGTTTACTGAGAACTAGAATGGATAAAATTATTTGTTTTTAATTTTATGATTTCAATGGAACGAAATGATAATGATAAAATCCAATTACAAACTTATAAATATTTAATTTTCAATTTTAAGGTTCGATTTTGAACGAAAAGTCAAATTACATTGTTTATCGGTGCTACGTTAAAATAGCTCCATGTGGCCAATAGGCCATTTTACTTACACTTAAAATTTTTTTAAATCTTCGCCAGAGCAAAAAATTATTGCAAATAACCATCAATATCATATACTGGAAGTATTCGAATTTTTTAAAATCATTTTTCAAGATAGATTTCACCATTCAAAGAAAAAAATGTTGGTTGTAAGCATCGTACTTTTCTCCCCCCCAAGATGAAAAAAACCTTAAACTAAATAGTGATTATTGTGAACTTATATGCTTTTAGTAAGCTTGGACTTTCATGGTTGCATGCAAATAGATATCTCGTTTGAAAATTCAATCATTTTTCACGGTATAATATCCATTTTACCTGTCAAAATTTCATTCTACAAAAAATTCAAGAAAAAAGTAGAATTTTCCCTTCATTTTTTTCTCATATATATACATTTTTTTTTTTTTGGTGAACTTACGATACATCTAGCTCGTTTGAGAGAAAAATTAAACGATTTCTCAGCAGGTAGGTAAGGTACATACGGTCGTGTTTCGATATCGCCGTCGCATCCGCCAAAAATGAAATACTCGTACCGTCGTACCAAATAAATACTACATCTAAGCTTGGTGAAAATTGATTTTCAATATTTTATTCGACGCATTTCTCGGTAATAATTTGCGAATTTATGGCTAAAATGTCAAACCCTCCCTAGCTACACTTTGGTTGGTTTTTACATCATCGGTGCACGAAAAATAAATATATACACTACGCAGGATTATCTACAGAGTCAAACTTCTAAAATAAATATTCACCCTAGGAGTAGATTAGCTATGGCAGTGTGGTATAAAAAAAAAAATAATAAGAACGCTTCACTTCACCAATCCAATGCTCGACTCTTCTTGTATTGTTGAATCATTCCACCGTGGTACATTATTTTCAAGTTAAAAAGTTTGGAAAGCTAATGAAAATTAAGCTCTTTTGATTCGTAGAAAATTTTTAAGGGTTATAACTTGGAAAATGAGCAAACTTTTTCCAGTTTCCTAATATTTACATTGAATGATAGCTTTACTTTGACAAAGTATACTATAATAATAAATAATAATCCACGTATACAGAGGTAGGTATATAGGGTACCTTTTTCTTCCACTCTTATGATTTTGAATTTCACATAGTTTGCGATAAAATTACTTACTATACATTAGCGTTGGTAGAATAAAATAAATAAATGAAAAATGAAAAAAAAAAAGAAAAAAAAAAGACTCGATTATTGCAGGTATAGATATGATATGTAAATGTAAATATTAATACAGGTAGGTATGTAGGTGCCAAGCTACAGCTACCAACTTGATTTTAGCCAAACAAGTGGGATTTTTAATTGAATTTAAAACTCGTTACTGCGAATTAAACAGAAATATATATACCATTTTTTCTAGGCACCTAACGCCGAGTTTAATCAACGTTTGTAAATATTTCAGTCATTTTAATTCAGCAACAGTCGTACGCAAAATAGGTCGTGGGGCAGGAGAAAGGTTATAAAGATGGAAAAAAATGTTTGATTTATATCAGAAAAAATCATCGCGTATTGAGAGTAAGAAGGGTTCGATGTGGCTAAAAAGTCAAACTCCCCAACAGGTATATCTAAGGTCCATACTGACTGTGCATACCTGATTTACACCACCTAGCCAAATTTGAGGGGAGGGGGTGACGGGGGAAGTGAAGTTATATGAGAAACAAACTCAAAAAATAAGAAAAAACGAACAAAAAACCATATATTTAAGGCTGTGAAGGGATGAAATGGGTCGGAAGAGTCGAGACAACCCCCCCCCAAGGCACATCTAGGTCACCTACTAAATGTACCTAACTAATTTCAAATTCCTAGATTAATTTGTAGAGGAGTCATGCGAGGAACAAATTCAAAAAATAAGAAAAAACGACCAAAAACCAATTTTTTTGGATGCTGTGAGGGGATGAAATGGGACTAAAAAGTCGAGACTTTCAAAAGACACATCTAAGACCAGTACTAAACGTACTATCCTAATTTCTAGTTCTTAGCTCAATTTGGAGGGGCGTTATGTGAGGAATTTACTCAAAAAACTCAAAAAATGAGAAAACCCGATCAAAAACCATTTTTTTGAGGCTGTGACGGGGTGCAACCGAGCTAAAAAGTCGAATGTGCATACCAAATTTCAACTTCCTAGCACAATTTGATGACGCGATAGAAGATAGACAGCCCTTTTTCAGGGCCAAAAAAGGGGAAAACCCCCCACATCTCTTCTCCAAATTGACTTAGGTGGTTAATTTTTAGATATGTTATACAATTTTTAGTTCTACATCAATTGGCCCAAAAAGGGGGCAATTTTTGCGTTTTTGGCCCCTTAGCACCCCCACCCCTCCTGAAATGGGGCAAAACTGGGTTATAGTCCAAAGTCATCTACACTTAGATATATCTAATTCGCCGCCAATTTGAGCCGATTGACCGAATTGGAGCGATTTTGGTTGGTATCAAGTGGAGTAAATAATTTTAATGTTTGTGAAAAAAAATAAAAATAAATAATAATAAATATCTGACATGGCTAGAATTGGAGCGATTTTGGTTGGTATCAAGTGGAGTAAATAATTTTAATGTTTGTGAAAAAAAATAAAAATAAATAATAATAAATATCTGACATGGCTAGAATTGGAGCGATTTTGGTTGGTATCAAGTGGAGTAAATAATTTTAATGTTTGTGAAAAAAAATAAAAATAAATAATAATAAATATCTGACATGGCTAAAATTTGTCTTAATGGTCTTCTAGGACCCCAAAACGGATTTTGTTGATCCCCCTCCCCCCACTCATCCGTCGTTGGTCAATAGACTGTAATAGCTTGGTTTTCATTGACAATATGACATGAAAAATCATGCTAAACACGATCAAAAAACTACAAATTCAGAACTGTGAGGGTGTGCAATGGGATTGAAAAGTCGTGACTCCCAAAAGACACAACTAGGGTCTCTACTGAATGTACATATGTGATTTCAAGTTCCTGGCTCAATTTGGAGTGGAGTTATGCGAAGAACAAACTCAAAAAATAAGAAAAAATAACCAAAAAACCACATATTTGGGGCTGTGAAGGGGTAAAATGGATCTTAAAAGTGGAACCCCCCAAAAAGTACACCTAGGGCCCCTACTAAATGTATATTAGGGTGGGTCAAAAAAAACTATCATTTTCTTTTTCACTTGGTACCCTGCTGAAAAACTGGTTGGTAGACACCTAAAAAAATTCTCTCCACGTATGAGCTCTTAATTTTAATAGGAACGTCCTCCGCCTTTCAGATTTCTATCATTTTTTTTCTATTGTTATAAAGAAAATTGCATATCTTGGTGTCTACTACATGA
>FIZR01006956.1:0-38432 GCA_900060175.1 Ferrisia virgata
GAGATAGATAGATAGAAAAAGAGAGAGAGAGAGAGAGAGGGGGGGGGGGAGAAAAAGGGAGACTGGAGTTTGATCGAATAAAATTATAAAAAATAATTTTTAATTTGTTGGTGAAAATAAATATAGCAGGATGTTTTAACGAATTTTAATGGAGAGGGGGGGGTGCTTCAAATTTGCTACTAAAGTAATACCAAGTTAACCTGACTTGACTCTCACCCACCATCTCCTCATGATAACTTAACCCTTTAAAATGGAACTTTAATTTTAATTTTTTTCGAGTGAATGTTCTCTTGGTAATTCTAAACCAGTTTGATGGAACGTATTTTTGCGGCGAACCGAGTAGGCAACTCTATTAATCTGCATGTTACTGGTCGAGTGTGGCGATAATCGTGACAGGTGAAGTTTTAAGGTGCGTAAAAAATGATTTTTTTGTTTAATTTTAAAGAATTTTTTGGTATCATTAAAAATTTCTTTTCACTACATTCATAATGAAATGAGACGAGCACACATTTTTGTCCATTTAAGGTCGGTTTTCTTCGCTTGGACACTTTTCGAGGGGTTCT
This sequence comes from Ferrisia virgata, assembly GCA_900060175.1. NCBI lineage: Eukaryota > Metazoa > Arthropoda > Insecta > Hemiptera > Pseudococcidae > Ferrisia > Ferrisia virgata. The sequence continues at coordinate 564 of FIZR01006956.1, forward strand.
CAATATGTATCTCAACATACAAAAATTCAATATACATAAATGGCTCAAAACAAAAGAAAAAAAAATTAAAAATTGCTTTTAAGTGTCTAAAATGGATGAAATTTGTTCCTTTTAATAAGATCTATTTTAGAAAAGCGTTTTCTAACAACTAACTTTGAATGGCCCTGAAAACCCAGCTGTGGAAGATGAAATTGAAGTACATATTACATTTATTCAACTAAAATTATTGTTCTACATTCATTATAAAATGGCGTTGCTCAAAAATAATCTCCTTACGATGATGGTTTTTCAGAAAATCAAGAAAAACCCCAAAAAGTGACATTTTTTAAAAACTTCTGACAAAAGAGGGAAATTGTAATTTTAAATATTGGGAATTTTTTTTTCAATTTTTTAAGTTGAAAAAATTTAGTTGGAATACTGAAATTTTTTACCACACCTACTCGTTCGCAGATTTCCAAAAAAAAAGCAAAATTCGGAACACCCTACGTAACTGGTGGAGTAATTTTCACATTTTCTAGACATTCGAAGGAAGTTGAAAAATTTCCTACAATCAATCGGCAAGCTTTTGCATTTTTCATGCCCCCTCTCCCCTCATTGACGAAATAGAAAATCTCCAATACGTTTAACTATCATTTATCAGCAGTGCCTAAATGGTAACTTAAAAAAATTGAATCCAGAGATCTCAGGGCAAATCATCCTCCTTACCCTGCTACAGCCTTTTTCAATCCATACATTTTTCTACACGACTGTCTTTTTCTTAAATGTTCATTTCGTATCAAAACGACCCAAAAAGTAACTCGGGTCTTCAAATTTCGCTCAAAATTTTTTTTTGTGAGTTCTCCTCGATGGTCTAATGAAGGAATCAACGTCATTTCGATCGCAACGCTTCAGATAGTCTGGGGGGGGGTGGCTTTTATAATTATCGAGCAATCGTAATTTTTGGTCCAACAGTGCAAATTTGAAGGCTTATAATAAATTTGCATGCACAGATTTATTGGAGATTTAATGGGGATTCGAAATTAATGTTCAAAATTTTAAAAGCTCGAGTATGAACTTTTGAGAGAAAAGCTCACTTTATCGTGATTTGTATGAAGATTGAAAACTACGATTTAAAAATCTAAAAAAATTACCATAAAGAGATCTTTTTATGCTCTTTTTAACTAATTTATTTTCAAAGTAGGATCTCAACCCCCTCCCCCCCAAGGGGCAAACAAGTCTAAAATTTCGGTAAAAATTCTAAAAAATGAAAATAACGGAGTGACGTATCGGTTTTTACCAATTCAAGGAGGTTTAGTTTGAATATCGGCTTACTTTTTTGATCCCACTCAAAAAATCCTCCCCCTCCAACTCAACTTAGGCAAAATTCAAATAAATTGAAAAAAAAAAGAATTGACATATCGATTCATACAAATTTGAGGTCGCTGAGCATGGATATCAGCTTACTTTTTTAATCCGACCCTCTACCCTCCCTCCTCTTACAACATGTTCAACATTTAGAAATATTAAAATTTGAAAACGGAATGTGGCATGCCAATTTTCACCAATTCAAGGACGCTGAGCGTGAATATCGGGGTATTTTCTCAATCCGAATGCTGTGTAGCTAAATTTTTTTAATATTTTCATCATTTTTCAGTATTTTTTAATGTTTTATCTGGTCAGAGGAGGCACTTGGGAGCCATCACAAAGCGACGCTTTTTCAGTCTAATTTTTCTGACTTATTACAATCATGAGAATTGAAAAAAAAAAAGCATTGCAGACAGGAAGAGTCCCATGAGGCTGAAAGGTCGAGACCCCCAAAAAGCACATTTAGGGTCCTTGTTGTATGTGCATACCAAATTTCAACTTACTAGCTCATTTTGGTAGGGATGATGGGAGAGGAACATCCCATTTTCAAAATCAAAAAGGGGGAAAACTCTCATATCTCCTCTCCTAATTGACCAAGGAGGCTGATTTTTGGATAAGTTCGATCGACTCAAAAAAGAACAATTTCTGTATTTTTCGCCCCTCAGTACTTCCTCCCCCAATATGAGTCAAAACTGAATTTTGACCCAAGGTCATCCCCCACTCATATATATTTATATGATCCCACGCCAATTTTGGTTGGTATCAAGCGGAGTAAATGATTTTAATGTTCGGGAAAAAAATGAATAAATAAAAAAATTAAAATAAATATCTGACATGTCCAAAAATTATCTTAATGGTCTTCTAGGACCCCAAAATAGATTTTGTTGGTATTCCCCTCCCCCCAACCACCGTTGGTCGATAGACTGTAATAGCCTAGTTTTCATTGACAATATGACATGGAAAATCAGGCTAATTATCCAATAATCAAACTCAGCGTTCTCAAATTAGTAAGAATCAATATGTCACTTCATAATTTTAACCAAAATTGAGAACTCCTGTGCCCTCCCGGCATGTTGAGATCCCATTTTGAAAATTAATTAGTTAAAACAAGCATAGCAAAGTCTATTCATGGTAATTTTTCAGATTTTTAAATGGTAGCTTTCGATCTTTATACTCGATCATAAAACGTTGAGCCATCATCTCAAAAGTTCAAATTTGAGCTTTCAAAATTTTGAGTATAAATTTTGAATTTCCATTGGATTGCTAATAAAACCGTGTAAATAGATAACGAAAATTAAAAAAAAAAATGAAATAAAATAAAATAAAAAATATTTATTGCAAATCTAACAAACCTCGTTGTTTTACAAAAAGTCGCGATCGCACGAAAATTACAAAGGCTACCCCTTTCCCCTCAATCCATCTGATGAATTGAGACTGAAATGAGGGTGATTTCTTTACCAGACCACCTAGAAGAACTCACCCAAAACAATTTTGAACGAAATTAGAAGACCCCAGTTACTTTTTGGGTGGTTGTGATATGAAATGAGCCTAAACTAATAAACACATGTAAACGAAAGAAAACAAAATGGCAAAAAAATCATAATACGAATAGTACAGTACTTCACACATCCTACCTCACAAAACACCCACTTTGGCTATATTTCGATACTTCCACAATCACCATCTTAATCAATACTCTTCTCGCTATGAATCAACACCCACATAATGAAGGAAAAAAAACCTACTACGTTGCAATTATCAAAGAAATAAAAATCATAGATAATACTGGTACGATAGAGGCAGCTTTCTACGTTCAACTCTAGCTAATACGTTTGGTAAAGAAAATCAAAGCGTAATAATCCACTCTGGCTTATATGTATTGTTCTCGATACACATATACAGGATCCAATTTCATATCCGGCTTTTACGTAGATAGGTAATATACTACCATTCGAGTCTACACACGCGTAACGTACAAGATAGGTGTACTAGCTAGGTCCTATATACTTACCTCAGCCTCTCCACCACCTTCGATAGTACTATGTATGCTGCAATCGTAGTACCTCTACTGCATCATTCGACGAACAAAAGTGTAACATTTTTATTTCGAAGAAATCAAAAACTTTTCCCGGTTCACGATACGATATACCTAGATACCTACCTACGACTATAGGTATACGAAGCAACGACCATAGAAAAAGAAGCAAACAGTAGGGAAACGGTAGGGTTGTTCGTGGTGGCGGAGAAGAAATTTTACGAAGACATATTATACGCGATTGATATTCTGGCAAGAAACGGATTTACTTTTAAAATTATACATAAGGGAAATGTTTACTGGTTGGTTGAAATCGTAGTCATTTGGAATCAAAAAGATCTTTATAGCAGGGGTTCGTAAAATAGTTTCTAAATTTAAATATGGTATAAAATTCAGTCGGGGTTTATTCGTTTGGCTCGCTGCACCCCTTTACCCTGTTTAACCATTTGTACGACACAGAAAATTTTTTACATTATAATCTATTTCTGTTTTTCTTTTTTTAACTACATTTCAGTTGATGTTGATCATCAACTGAAATCACACCATTCGACGAGTAAATACAGGAAGCGAGAAAAACATAGGCATAGGCTAGCAGCAAGCTAGAACGAAAGAGAGAGAGAGAGAGAGAGAGAGAAAGGAAAAAAACACGACGACACCGAGATCAATACAGCACGGAAATTGGAAACGTATACGGGACAATTAAAAATAGGTCCCGGATATGCCGGCGATGGTGTGTATTTTATCACCGGTAATATTTGCCTTTTGAGCGTATAAAAAGCGATATAAAAAGGGTAAAATTATATTTTTAATTATTTTGCCCGGAATGTGCGTCGTTGTCGAATTAAAGAGACCTCTTTTGTCGAGGTCGCCGTTCAAATGTGTTGAAATAAAACGATTGTCTTCGCGTTAATATAATCGTACGACAACGAGGCAATAATTATCACCATCTTCGAAGAAGTTGTTAGGGAAGAAGAAGAAGAGAAGTGCTTTGCTTGATGAGAAAATTTGTTCAAAAAAAAAAAAAAAAAAATAGGTAATAATAGCAATTTCTTAATCGATTATCAATATAGAAAGATATACGAAAATCTGGAAGTTTTATTTCTAAGCCTTTTCATCTTCTGCACAGAACTTTAAGACTTGCTAGTTTCTCTGATTAAAATTTCTATTCTAAGGGATGCTGAAATGACCGGTTATACAGATAATTTTCTCTCAGATTTGCATATCTCTTATGTTGAATTAGGTGACCAAAAAAAGGGCTAGTTCATAGAAATTCTAATTTCGAAAGCTTCTTCATAGAAAGCCCTGAACAGAGAGAGAGGGAGGGAGGGAGGAGGGGGAATACGAGTATGAAAAAAATCCGACAATAATCATAAATCACGAATCACTGCTTAAATAGTTCTAGACCCAGTTTTTCCTCTCCCATTTATCAATTTGTCTGCCCACCCTACTCATAGTCACACAGCTAACTACTTACTTACGTAATTGTGGAGGTGGAAAAAACGATGCAGGTGGCTTTAAGACGGAAATAAGATACCAGAGTTTCGATTTCGATAAGTTGATAATCCCTGAAAAACGATACGAGGCGACGCGACGAACAGCTTCAGCTTCAGCCATACTATCGTATTCTTTTCCGCAGCGAAACTAATTTTAAAAATGTTACCTATCGTTTGGGCTTTTTATGACTTTCGTTTTTCGTGGCTTCGCCATCGCGCAGTATTATACTAGTTCGCGAGTCTCATTGTCATTCCGCTAACACGTTTATAAGAGCGAACATGGAAAATACGAGTAATTTTAATTCTCCTCGCGACGTTTTACTCCGATGTGCTATCTGACATTTCTCTTTGTCTGATTTGGCGCGTCTATCTTTTCATCTTTATTTTCGTTACAGCGGCAGGTACGAGTAGAGTGGTATTCATTCGACTAAGTTTTTCTCTTTTTACGATTCCAATGCTATTATAATGTCAAATTTATGTACTCGGTTTGGTTTTGTGCTCCATGAAAGCGAAACGTTTCTCATTCTTTGGTACCGTGAACGGAAGGAGTAAAGAGGGAGTCGGAAAATTTTCCAATCGTTAAAAATGCTGGAAAGATACATATCCATGAGCTGGGGCCTAAGTTCAACCGCCTAGACGAGAAAGGGGCTCATTTTGACTTTTTGACGTAGAATAACAGACCAAAAATTTATCACACATTGTTGAAAATTATCACCGTACAAAAAATGATTCTGATTATTTTCAAAACGAAAAAGAAAAACATTTCACGGTGGAGAAATTTCAATAGCAGATTTTGGAATCGCTTGAATTTCATTCAAAAAGTTAATTGAAATATCTGTTTTATGCTTTTTTTCTTTACAATTGCAGAGTAAAAGAGAAATTTTCAAGATTTATTCGAATTTGGGGCCAAAAATACTTTTATAATTATGTAATTTCAATTTTAGGACAACGAAAATGTTTAATTTTGTGTTTGAACGATGGATTTTACTTAGTTTTTAATCATTTTCCCCAATTTTTTTCCTTGTACTTTTTTTGGAAGTTTTAACAACGAATTTTTGATTTTTCCAATTTTGATGTAAGTTTTTAGTAATTTTTCGCAAATCTTTCTCATACTTTGGATACATTTTTTTATTTTTTCAACTGTATTCGTGTATTTTATTCATTTTTCTTTGAAACTTTCAATGGTTTTTCGAAACTTTTCACCAAATTTTTAGAAATTGGTCTCATTTTTCAAATTTTTTTTGACATTTTTGATAAATTTCCAATATTTTTACACAATTTTTCAATTTTTTTATGCAACGTTTACAGGTAAATTTTCCACATTTTTCAGCTTTTTTTTAGTGATTTTTTTATTAATTTTCAATGTATTTAGATCTTTCATCAAAATTTTTTCACTTCATATTTCAACAATTTTATTTCATTTTTTCTCATACTTTAAGCGATTTGTTATAATTTTCAACTATTTTGGGTAATTTTTGATAAATTTTCAATATTTTTACGTTTTTTTTTTCAATTTTTCAACTCCATTTTCAACATTTTTATTCATATTTTTTCGATTTTCATAAAAATTTTTATATTTTAAACTTTTTTAAAAATTTTTAATACTTTTAAATCGATTTTTCAATTTTTCAACTCCATTCTTAATAATTTTTTTAAATTGTTTCTCGATTTTTATAAAACTTTTCACATGTTACCCATTTTTTGTGATTTTTACTAAAACTCACTACTTTTACATCATTTTTTCATTTTTTCAACTCTATTTTCCACAATTTTTTAAACTTTTTCTCAACTTTTGAAAAAAAATTTCAAATTTTCAAATTTTTTTAGAATTTTTATTAAATTTTTAACACTTTTAAAGTTTTTTTTGAATTTTTAAATTTCATTTTCAAAAATTTTTTTTTTAATTTTGCTTTCAATTTTAGGCAAATTCCTCACATTTTTCAACGCTTTTTAGGAATTCTTTATAAATTTGCAAAATTTTTATACTCCTTATTAAACTTTTCGATAACATTTTCAACAGTATCTTAATTTTTTTGTTGATGAATTTTCACATTTTAAAAATTTTTCTGTGTTTTATAACAAATTTTCAAATTTTTATACTTTTTTTCGCTTTTCAACACTTTTTTGTGTTTTTTAATGAATTTTCAATGTCCTTACACGTTTTCTCATTCTAATTTTTTGACATCACTCCCGGAAGTTTTTCACAATTTTTTTTCAACGGATGTGTATGGTTAACTAGGTCGAATCTGCCCCCAAAAGCTTTTTAAATGACTCCAATGACAGAAGGTAGACCCTTTGGAGAAAAACTTTTAACCAAAATTTTAAATCCCCTTCACACTTCTTTCCGGAGAGATAAGCAAAAACGTACTTTTCAGTTGAAGTTTTAATCATAAATTTTTTTAAAGATGAAATTTAAACTTCTGCTGGATCCAGGGAAATGATAACATGAAAAATTTTGGAAATTTGCTTAGAATTTTTTTCTTAACATTCAAGTTGATGAACAAGATGTTAGTAGTCTAGATATTGATGGTCAACTGACAGCTGTTGATGGTCCACTGTTGACCGTATAAATCTTAATGGCCAACAATTGATGGTCAACTCTTGACAATTCACAGTTGACCATTAACAGACAAAAGTTGACTATTCGAATCATGATGTTGCAAATGTTAATGGTCCACTATTGTTGGTCATCTCTTGACAGTCCATTGTAGACCATCAACTGGTAATGATCAAATATGTCAAGCAATTTTTCCTAATGTTGAACGTTATGAAACATCACAAATGAACTTTGGACTTATGGGTCAAAGTCTACTGTTTATCAGTCAACTTTAAATATCATTAATTTTCCTTAATATTTCTACTTATAGTCATAAAATCAAATAGAGTAATGGTCAACTAATTTTCCTCAACATTTCAACTTGAAATCTTAAAATCAATGCAGGGTCGAAGTCAACTGCTGGCAGGTCAACTGATGACAACATTTTGACTCAAATTTCCTACAATCAATCCAGGATCATGGTCAATCGCAGATGGGTCAAAATAAAACATCCTTTATTTTGACATGGATAAGACTAAGGGCGGACTTCAATTTTTCTCAACATTTTAACTTGAAATCATAAAGTTAACTGGGGTCAAGGTCAACTAATTTTCCTCGACATTTTAACCAGAAATCTTAAAAGCAATTCAGGGTGAAGCTCAACTATTGACGAGTTAACAGATAACGACATTTCAATTTAAAATCATAGAATCAATTCAAAGTCAAGGCCCACTGTTGATGGTCAACTTCAAACAAATTTTCGTCAACATTTTGACTTAAAATCATAAAATCAATCGTTTATAAAATCCACCTACTGATGTGATTCCAGGCCATCAAAATCCATCCACTGATGGCAGTTCAATGATGATGTCACACTGCTGACAATCCACTAATGCCATCCAATGATGACGGTCAACTGTTGACATTCAGCTGTTGATGGTCAACTGTTGACGATTTTTCCAGAATGCGCTATTAAACATTTTTCGATGTTAATAACCCGTCCTATCATTCAAAATTAATGTCCTAGCCTGCTTATGAGAATGTCATCACATTTTTCAGGTCTCTCTGCGACTTTAAATAGTCGAAGAATGGATAAACATTGTCAGAACTTGTCTTTTGTAAAGGTAAAAAAAAAAGGATAATCTCCTAAATTCAATGAAAAATTAAAAAAAAACGTTTCAATTTAATAATAAAAAAAAAAAAAAAAAAAAAAAAAAAAAAAAAGGGGCCACGGGGAAAATTTTTTAAAAAAAAAAAAAAAAAAAAAAAAAAAAAAAACAAAATGGGTCCTGAGGCAAAATTTTTATCTATAAATATCGTTTAAAGATCAGACAGAAACCTATTTCTATGCAAGATTTTCCAAGAATTGGCCATTTCTTACGATTCACATGGGGAATAAAATAATCACAAATGGAATTAGTACCACATAGCCTAATAACAAACAAGTATTTCTCTAGCAGAACATCCAACGCCTGAAAAATAAGACCACCTTTTACACACATATCCACGAATTACAATTCCCCCTCCTCTTGGTCCGTCTACCACAACACAAATCGGAATAAGAATGTTTGATTTTGAGACATCATTTTCATCTCGCAATTCCAGATGCCTATATTGAGATTGGAGCTTGGTAGGTAATTCGTTATTCGAACGAGGTGTTTTTTTCGTTTTCAACAACACATCGTCGATTACCTTTGACCGTATCATGACGACGAGGAAGCAAAAAAAAAAAAAAAAGCGACGAAAAAAAATTATTTCGCAAGAGTCACAAGTTCGGGTCTACATGTAGTATACAGCATAAGATAAAACTCCGCGTACCATTCCTGGTCCATATTTCGGGTCGGAGATCTCACGAGCAAAACGAAACGGAACGGGACCGAAGAGAGCAGAACGAGTCGAAGGTAAAACGAATAAAGGCAGCGGAATAGCGTACATTTCATCTCTTCGAGGATCCAATTTACCTCAGTCGCTATCTTCGTTACAGCATCTAGGTACTGGGGCGTCGTTCGTCGTCGTCGTCTTCGTAGTCGCAAAAACGCAAATGTCCGGCATAATCTATGATTGTTCCCATTTTTCCAACTTCGACTATAAATAATCGCCGACAATATGTAACACTTTACACTTCAACAGCGATACGATGATTTCATTTTTCACTGCCGACGACGCATACCACATCACATCGGCAGCATCTTCTTCATATCCTATCTATTCTTTTACTTTTTTTTTTTTCTTTTTTGGCATTTTTATCGTATACCCAGATAGGTATAGTAAAGCTCGTCACAGTGACGTTGTTTTCTTTCCCTCATCGTCGTCGTCGTCGTCGATTTTCGCTTTCCTTTTTTCTAATTTTTTTCATTCCGCCTGCCATTCGACGTCTTCAATTTACGTATTCGAATTGAAATACCGATTCGAAAATGATCCGAGGCAGAGATATTGAAAAGCGTTAAAACAATCACGCCGGTCGATTTTTTCCTCCGCGTGGCAGCATAGGCTAAGGTACCCACTTTTTCTTATTCGTATACCTACCTACACATGGCTAGAACCGATAAAATCGTAATTGATGGAAAGATTTTCTCGTAAACCAACGTATGCACGAATTTTCTTCCAAATAATGGTTTCCAAATGCTCCAGTGTGAAAGTGGAATTCATTTATGTGCGTGGCCTGTTTTGATTACGATTTATTTCTAGATTGATTTGGAAAATTTATGCAAATAAATCTACCTTAAACACCACTCAGTGAAGAGGGAACAGAGAGAAGAATTTTATCCAACTTTCAAATAGCCATTTTCCAAAAAGTACACCATGAATTAATCTAATCTTATCATGAATAAAATTCATTAACAAATTATTGAACATTTTTAAATACAGTATCAGATCAAGCTGCATGAAGTATCGTCCTTTTGAAAATTCAGAATTTCACTCAATGATAAAACGAAACTTACACATCCTTTTGGCAAGACTTTTGAAAAATATGTAAAAACCCACTGAAAATATGGATAAAATCGTGACAAATTTCAGAAATTTGGGAAAAATTTACCAAAAATTATTAAAAGTTATAGAAACTTGAGTAAAAATTTGACCATAATGGATAAAAAGTGTAGAAAACTGATCAAAAACTACGGAAAAATATTGAAATATTTGTGAAAACTGATCGAAAATGTGAAAAACATTGTTAAAAGTATTCGAAAATTCAGCAAAAATTACAAAAAAAAAATTCATACCATTTTTACACATTTTTACCCAATTTTTAATTTTTTAACAATTTTTGCTCAATTTTCGATGATTTTCAACAATTTTTTGAAACATTTTGATATGGATATGTCTTAGGGTTGGGGGTCATTTTTTGAAAGTATGATGTTTTTGATGTAATGTATTTGATTTTTGATGAATGACTTTTGAACTTTATATTAAAATTTTATTTACAAAAATGAAAGAATAACAAATATTAAATAATAAAAAAAATTAAATAGTATTTAGTACTCTTCGCACGCAAAGAGAAAACATTGAAAGTACATATGTAAGTTTTGATATTTTAAACGTAATCGATACAGTTTTTTTCTCTTTTTTTATCTAATAATTGTTACCTAAAAAATTATGTTCCAGGGTTCTTTTTTAATTTTTCTGAACATATCAACTGAAAATCATATAATTAATCCGAGTCAAGGTCAACTAACTTTCCTCAACATTTCAACTTCCTGCACATTTCAAGTTGAATTCTTAAAATGAATTCCCGGTCAAGGTCAACTGTTGATGGGTCAACTGATGACATTTCAATTCAAAATCATAAAATCAATCCGGGGTCAAGGTCGACTGTTGACGGGTCCATTTCTTTAATTTTCCCCCACATTTCAACTTGAAATCTTAAAATGAATTCAGGGCCAAGCTCAACTGTTGGCAGGTCAGCCAATGACGACATTTCAACTCGAAATCATAAAATCAATCCGAGGTCAAGGTCAATTATTGACATGAAAACTTTCTTTAATTATGCTCAACATTTCAACTTGGAATCATAAAATCTGTCAACTGATGTCATTCCAGACCATCAAAATCCGTCCTCTGATGTCAGTCCAATGATAATGGTCTGACCAATTCAGATTTTGATGATCAACTGTTGACGGTTCACTAATGTCATCTAATTATGACGGTCAACTGTTGACAATTTTTTCAGAATGTGTTATGAAACATCTTTTGATGTTAAAGGAGTTGAAAAAAAAAATTAACGACTTTTGCCCTTTATGTTGAAATGTTACTTAAAAAATTGAAAAATGAAAAAATTGATATTGTGCAATTAATGTAAAAATGTTGACATGGATGTCTTATTAAAAAAATTAAGGAGAATTTGATTAAAAATAAAAAGAAATTTAAAAATAAGAAAAATTAAACAATACAAACATTAAAAATTTGAAAAAAATTATGACTTCTGCACTATGTCACCATGAATATCTAATTTAAAGAATAAAAAAAAAGAAAAAATTAAAATTAAAAATTGATAGAATTGAAAAAAATAACAAAAATTAAATTATTAAAACAATTTAAAAACAAAAAAAAACCATAAAAGTTTTTGATCAAAATCTCGGATTGATAGGTGATTGCATAATTTCTATTTGTTAGGAAATATAGTTATATCGGAATTTCAAAGTGAAGTGAACAGAAGAGTAAACATCTTTTATTAAAAATTATTGTTCAAAAACTCGGGATATAAGATAATTATGAGTAATTTTTGAACATCATGTTAGGTACCCATGATTTAGAATTTTTCCCAGGAGGAAACAGTGTTTGATCAATTTTCTCCATTTTGTGAATTTTTTACACCATTTCTATAGGTTTTTTAACGATTTTTCTCATATTTTAGGGTAATTTTCACCTATTTTTAACATTTTTGATAAATTTTTTGAATTTTTTACACATTTTTGTTAATTTGGTATCAAATTTTTATAGATTTATTAACGACTTTTTTCTCACTTTGGTCAATTTTCAAATATTTTTAACATTTTGTTTTGTATTATAGGTCAATTTCTACATCTTTTTCAACATTTTTTCGTGATTTTTTTCTTCAATTTTCGAAATTTTTTACTCATTTTTGTCAATTTTTTTACCCAGTTTTCAATAGTTTAGGGAAATCTTTCGGAAAACATCATTTTTTTTTCGTAATTTTTGAAATTTTAATTGTGGCAAGTAAAGCAAAAGGTTCAAAATTGGAAATGTTACTTCTTTCACATACGAAATTGTTATATGAATAAACAAGAACATTATTAACATGGAAAGATGTTTAATAGCGCATTCTAGAAAAATCGTCAACAACTGACCATCATCATCAGATGACATTAGTGGATTGTCAACAATGTGACATCATCATTGGACTGACATTAAAGGGACTCTGGATCGATTTCATGATTTTAAATTAAAATGTTAAGGAAAATTAAAGAAAGCTGACTTTCCCCTCGGATTGATTTTATAATTTTGAGTTAAAATGTCGACATCCATTAACCTGCTAACAATTGACCTTGACTCTGGACTGATTTTAAGATGTCAAATCAAAATTTCGAGAAAATTAGCTGACCTTGACCTTGGTTGATTTTCAACTTGAAATGCTGAAAAAAATTACAGATGTTTGAAGCTGGCACATGAACAATTGACCTCGACTCTGGTTTACTTTCATGATTTTAAGTTAAAATATTAAGAAAAATTAAAGAAAACTGACCTCGACCTCGGATTGATTTTATAATTTTGAGTCAAAAATTTAATTTAACGTGGTAAATTTACTATACGTGAAAAATTTTAGGTAAATTACACTGAAAATTATCCTGTTCTTTTTTCACCGTCATGATCCACTATTTAGGAAATCAAGCTTATGCAGTTATGAAATTTCAAAGTTAGAAAAAAGGATCATGTTTGAATTTCAAAATGAAAAAATTATCCCCAACAGTAAAAGAAAATTGTCCAATTTCGCTAAAAATATAAAAGAAAATTTTCCAAGTGACAAGTATTGAATAAAAAAATGAAGAAAAAAAATTATACCGATTACATTTAAAATATCAGAATTTACATTCTTTCGATGAGTACTCTTTGGGCGCAGAGTCTAAACTATATATTTATTGGGTAACTCAAGGCTCCTTCGTCAAAGCGACGCCCCTTAGCACGGTACCCAAACTTATAGGAGTAGCATGCCTCTGGTTAGATATCAACATGTTTATAATCTTTATGGACAGAATGATTAAGGTGGAAGGAAACACGTGGAAACACACAGTTACCTAATACTTTACATAGAAAACGAGAGGAAAATTTCACGATAAATTACTGATTTCAATGAATTTTGAGTCTTCGTCGTTCGTCCCACGAACAGAAATTTTTCTCCTTTATACTTTTTTCTCGTTAAAAAAAAAAAAAAACGAATTTAAATATAGGTACCTTAGCTCGAGAAAAATAATACCCCATAAGGTTTCGAATTACAGATACCGTTAGTTGCTGTGTAGGTAAGATACCTACATGAGGACTATAGTACGTAAGTAATGTACATATAACAACCAATTTATATTCTTTGCGGCAATTTTTACGGGTAATTGTAATGTTTGAAAATTGCTTTCTTTATTGAAACAGAGCCCAAAAGAGTTGGTAAATTTCACGCAGCGTAAAATGACAGCGTATAGAGGTATACATACATAGGTAGATACACATGCACTATACATATATAGTATCGCTTTCGAACACTGCGCCACGCCCCAACCCCTTCCCAACTCCCCCCCTCGAAATGCGTATAAAAACGTATACATTATTCATGGAAATTGATTGATGTTTTTTAGCAGACGATATTTCAATTTTTTTGTGCGTTGCAGCGCTCTTTAAGTTACCATATTTCAAAAGGGCTATTTCAATTTCGCCAAAAAAATACCGGTCATACCTATTTATCTACCTACACGTTTAGAGATATACGAAGAGGACTTTTTAAATATCAACTAGACCCGGCTACAGATATAGATAGCTACATCTACACACACACACACACACACACACACACACCTCTATTTTATAAATACGAACTAAGTAAACATAGAAGTAAAAAAAAAAAAAAAAAAAATACACACAGGCAAACTTTTATTGGTCATTTTCGATTTATCGCCTCCTCATGGTAGCGTAGTGCACTGCACAATATACCTAGTAGGTACCTATACTATACAGCTCATCAACTACATACGCACACATACGAAATCGAACAAAGCAATTTAATACGCGAACACAAAAATTACCCGTATCGTGCCTGCCTCCTCGTTCCACACTTTACCCATAACGTGTCTCTCAATAACCCATAAAACGCTTCGACAAAAGAACGCAACTCAATTTGGTGTGAATTTATCATACGCTGGCTGCGTCAATGAACGCGCAGCACTTGAAAAAGAATGTAAAATAAAATAAAATGAAAAAAAAACACACACACACACACACACACCCACACAGATAGCATTGCACTCGCTCACATATCTCTCTCTACCTCTAGATTGGTATAGTTCTGATTGTAAGTGTGAGAACCGAGTACGAGTATATCACAGCCAAACCCGTGTACAAAGCTAATAAAGTTCCTAACTGTTTTATTATCCAATTTCGCGAATACGTACCGTACTACGTAAAGGTATACGCTCGAGTAAATTGTCTTCGGTGGTGGTGGTGGTGGTGGTGGTATAATTTGACGCGGCAACAAAGACGGCGAATCGCTTATGCAACTTATACAACGTCGTCAAATAATATGGCAGTCTGCATAGTTCGTCTGTAGAGGAGTAAATGAGTAGAGGTATTCGATTATGGTCTTGTTCAGGAGGAGGCATCGCCCCTATCATTATTTCGTAATACTCAAACCAACGTAATTATGACCATTATTATTGAAAATATTCGAGGTAAGAGGAAGAAAATAGCGTAAGTTTGCCAAATGAATGGCATTCCAAGTTTGAAGGTGAAAGAATTTTCTTATAGCTCGAGACTTCTTCAGTATTTCGAGAATGCAATTCGCAATATGGAAATAATCAAAAAAAAAAAAATAGTACAGAAGTAACATCGAATAGATACAAATCTCGCAATAAAACGGATATCGTGTCTGAATGAAAATTTCTAAAATTTAGAGCATCCCTCACACTGATAAAAATGGTAAAAACGTCCCTACTCTCGAATAATTCAGGAAAAAGATTTGTCATTCTCATGTATTCGAGTACCTACATTCAGATTCAACAATTTCTTTTGTTTACCCTCCTCTCCCCAGACATGACAGATTCTAAAAAAATTCGAACAGATAGGCTATTACCCACCAACACCACAATAAGTGGGCATGAATTTTAAAATTTTCGCTCCAAACATCCATTCACTGAAATAAAAGTTTTATCTGCATTGTAGGTAGTGGTAGATAGCCGCGGGGGGGGGGGTGATTTTGTGCTTAAAAATATAAACACCGAAAGATGTTTAATAGTGCATTCTGGGAAAATTGTGAACAGTTGATGGTCATCACTGGATAACAATGGTGGGCTATCGAAAGTGTGATGTTATCATTGGACAGACATCAGTGTGCGGATTTTGATGGCCTGCGAAGAACATTTGTAGACTTTTTTTTATGAAGGATTAATTTTATGATTTTAAGTTGAAATGTTGAGGAAAATTAGAGACGTTTGAAGTTGACACGTCAACAGTGGACCTTCACCTGGAATTGATTTTATGATTTTGAGTTGGAATGTGGTCATCTGTTGACCCGTCAACAGTAGAGCTTGACTTCGCTTGGTTTTATGATTTGAAGTTGAAATTTTGAGAAAAATTAAATATAGTTGACCGTTGACCTGAGTTTGATTTCATGATTTTGAGTTGAAATGTCATCATCAGTTAACCCATCAACAGTTGACCTTGATCCCGGTTGATTTTATGATTTTATGTTGGAATATTGAAGAAAATAGTAGTCTAAAATATTTTAGCATAAAATCCAAAAATAAAAATCGTTGCATCAAAAACTTCACGCTTTCACAGAATAAACCCCAGCCTTAAGACACATTGTCAAAATTAAATATGTTTCATTTTGACCCATCTACGGTTGACTATGATCCTGGATTCATTCAATGATTTTGAGTTGAAATGTCGTCATCAATTGACCCGTTAACAGCTGACCTTGACCCTGCAGCGATATCAAGATTTTAAGTTGAAATGCTGAGGACAATTAAAGAAGTGACATGAGTGGACTTATTTTATAAAGGATTGATTTTAGGATTTCAAGTTGAAATGTTCAGGAAAATTAAAAATGTTTTATTTTAATCTGTTTATGGTTGACTATGATCCTGGACCGATTTTGTAATTTTGAGTTGAAATTTGGTCATCAGTTGACCCGTTAACAGTTTACTTCGACCCTTTTTAAGATTTCAAGTTGAAATATCGGGGGAAATTAGTTGACCTTCATCCTAATTAATTTTATGACCATAAATTGAAATGTTGAGGAAAATTAAAGATGTTTAAAGTTGACCTATAAACAGTTGACCTTGACTCTGGATTGATTTTATTGTTTTAAGTCGAAATGTTGAGGAAAATTAGTTGATTTTATGATTTCGAGTTTGAATGTGGAGAAAAATGACTAATATTTAACAGCGTATTCCACAGTTGACGTCTCATCACTTTACCCATCAACAATAGACTTTGACCCTGGTTGATTTTATGGTTTCAAGTTGAAATATTGAGGAGATATGACGAAAATTACTTCTTGAAGAACAGTGAATTGTAAAAAGTATCAGAACTTACATTCTTTCAATGTTTACTCTTCACGTGCCAAGAGTGCTAAATATTTTGTAGAGTCATCTAACAACATGTGATACTTTATTCCAATATTCGAGGGGAGGTGGTAAAAATTTCAACTTTTGAAGTCAATTTTTTACACTCACAAAACTGACTTGAAAGCTATAGCAGGGTAAGGAGGGTAATTTGCCCTGAGATCTGAGAATTCAATTTTTTTAAGGTGTGATTCAGGCATTAGTAACAGATGATTTTTAAACATATTTGTCATTTTTTAACCAGTCACTGGTGAATGGGACGATGAAAAATGTACTTTAGGGAGGGTTTTTACATTTTTTTTCTCTGCGAGTTTTCAACTAATTTTTCTTCAAACTTGGTATGAAAATGAAGGTACGTAAGGAGAGTGTTGTAGAATGTTTTCAGATTTTCAGCATTTTAAATATGGCCTTGAAATGGATTTTGAAAACTTTGAAGCGGCTTGTAGGACTCCATTTCTGAGCTGTAAGCTAGAAATAATTTTCTGGAGTTATTTAGGAATATTTTGCTACTTACAAACTAAACAATTCCTACATAAGTTTTTTTCCAAAGGAGGACCATTACTGCATAAAAATTGAAAAAATTCTAGCAAGTGTGGAATACTCGTAATAAGTCTAGAAATTTTTTTGAGTTTCTAGTTCAGATAGTGAGTTCTACAAAATACCTAAAATTTTCAAAATCCATTTTAAGGTCATTATTTTGAGTTGGAAAAATCTGAAAAAATTCCGCAACACTCCCCTAAAGTACCTTCATATTTATACTAAGTTTGAAAAAAATCAGGAAAACTGACTTAAAATCAACAAATGTAATTGTACTTAGCTCAATTCATTATGAACTTATTGAAAAGGTATTTTTAATGAAACAAGAAAAATCTTTGAAAAGACCTAATAATAACATCCTTCAAGCACCCCTGTAAAATCAACTATGCGATGTAAAATTGAAATTATCCATTTAAAAAGCTAAAATTGATGTTTTACATTAATTTCAGGGCAGTGTTTCTTAAAAAAAACATTCCTCCATAGTTTTTCAAAAATATGTAAAAAAACATAAAAAATGACACTTTTTAAAAAATTTTTAAAAAAGGGAGAAATGATGAAAATTTGCCAGCAATAATATTTTTAGATGTAAACATGTGTAATAATTCCAGTTTTCAAAATAAATTTCAAAAATTTTTTTTCCAATTTTTTTCCAATTTTTCAAAATTAACAAACTGTTAGTCCATTTTGTAAGGTTAAAGAATTAACTTGGAAAGCTGAAATTTTTAACACATCATTTTAAGGTCATTTCACAACTATTGTGAGTCCTCTATACCCTCCCCCCGCACGTTTGCAGATTTCTAAAAAAGCAAAATTTGGCTCACCTCAGTTCGTAGTCCTCCCAGGGTGGGCCAATTTTTTTTTTTTTTTGGGGAATCTGCAATGCAGGAGGGGGAAGGGGGGTCACAATAGTTGCAAAATGACTTCAAAATGATTTAATAAAAATTTCGACCTTCCAACACAATTTTTTTAACCTGCAAACTTGGCTCAAAGTTCAAAAATTCGACAAACAATTAAAACTTTTTTCCAAAAATGGAATTACTGAAAGCCAAAATGATCGTTGGTGGCAAGTTATCAAAACTGCCCCAATTTTCAAGAAATTTAAGAAAAATGTCGCTTTTTGGCATTACAATTATGTGAGCGAGCTACTTGAGGAACCCAATGTAAACAGATCTCCAACTGTACCTATTCAAATATGCCACTGAAACATGCTGAGGAAAACCCACTAAAGAAGTACCAAGTTGACCCATCCTCACGAAAAAATTCAGAATACCTACCTATATCGCCGATTAATCTTCATACCCTGCTACGTACCTTTCATTCGCTGTTTAATTCGACCTTTTCTAATCAAAAACTCATTCGAGTTAAAAAGAAAATACGAAAAACAAAAAACAAAAAAAAAACGGCAAAAGGAAAACCGGCACACACTCGGGAAAAACTTCCTTCAAGCTTCATTAGCCAGTCGATATAAACCGAACACAGTATTATAGATGTAGTACGTACTACGTAGTTACCTCTACCTACAAGGTATGGTATTTACATGAGAAAATTTTCATTCGCCAACATATTGAGATACTCATTTTATTCAACTTTCTTTCTTTCTTCCTTTCTTTCTTGCATCGGGGTAAATAGCAGCGAAAATGCCTGGCAGGTGTTCCGAACGAACGAAAATTTCGACATGGATCTCGTGTAGCGTACATGTACGCTACATATATCGGCTGCCATGCTACATAGAAACGAGCGAAGGGACAAATAGAAAGAGACGAGATGAACGAAACAACCTTAAAGATAGAGTGGGAAAAAAAAAGCGCAACGAGCTTTACAAAAGCACACATACTGGCACACAAAATCGAACGACGAAGGGATAAAGATAGAGCAGGGAAAAAAGAGAAAAAGAGTAAAATGAACTGTTTTTAATGCTATTTACTATTTAACAAGCAGCAAAGCAAATGTGTGTGTGAATCAAACAAAAGAACACGATGCGAGAGTTTCGTTTAAGTTCAAAGAGCGCAGCAGCATACGCTTCATTAACCATTATCGCTAGTGTCCCGTTTCTGTCGAGTATACCATGTAGGTAGGCACTAGGCAGCTAGGTACCTACCTATCTACCTATTTATACTGTGTACCTAGTCATCGTCGTGCACATGTACTCAATTTTCAGCCTGAAGTGTGTGTGTGTGTGCGAATATGTATACAGTATGGTAGACTAGATATGTCTATAGTAGATTACAGCCACTTATACGCGTCCTTTTGTTCTTGTCTAGATTCTGCGAACGTAGCATTTTTCATGATATCTCTTAGCTAATGCGACACCCGGAGTTGCCTGTGCCATACTATATACCGTACACTTGAACCAGCAAGTACGTACGTAGCTTTATCTATACGTAGGTCTAGGTACATAGTACGTAAGTATGTATTTGTACTGCGACCATCATCGTAGGTACATGCCATCTCTCTCCACCAAGGCTGATACTTCGTCATTGGATAGTAGATTCAGACACGTGCAATATATATGGAAACACACTCTGCTACCAGCTACCACCATCAACTTCTTCCATCTTCTGAGACCACTTTACTGCGTCGATATTCGGTATGTTTTTCATTATTTCAAATGCGCATTCTACGGCCAATTTCGATTATCATCGAGGCCACAAAATATGTAGCTGGTTGTAACCAGCTCCCAAAAATGTACCAGTAAGCACAACGTATCTATCTATTTCTCCGACAAGGAAGGTTTTTATTTAATAAACTTGAGTACATAGCTGCAACGAAAGCCACACACTGTGAATTGGTAGGTAGCCAGGTAGCTGGGTATACTCATACACGGTATCGTATATCTCATTTCCAAACTCTCGCCATATCTTTCCCTCTATTTCACTTACGTACGTACATATGTAGTACTACGAGTACGTATGTATGTACCAGCAAAGAAACGGCACATCTTGCGTGCACCTTTGAAAAATTACCTCGTATTCGCATAGATGTAGATAGAAATAGGTAAGCAGGTACTCGGTGGATTGCGAGCTAATATACTAATCATTTTCGAAGCGTACAGGCTACAATCCGCCGCCGCCGAATTACACATGGGAAATGTTCCAACGTCGTGCGTTACGATGCTCGTATTCGCGAAAATACCACGCCATCCACGAGAACGCGAAAATTTTTCACCCTAAATTGTTCTATTACAGCACAATATATATGTATGTTTACAATAGCGAAATGTAATACCGAGTAAGTATATTCAGTAATATATACTTTCTATACGGCGAAATATACCGCAGCAACTTGCAAGTCATATTTTTGTGACATCGAACAGTGAGGAAGCGAAGTCAGGGAGAAATGAAATCTACTTATTGTACGGCAATGCACTCTATAAACGTGTAAATGTATTAGGCTGTAAATTCACCAACCGCAACCCGTCAAAAGTAAAAGTATAAACAAATACTTGAAAACGTGAAACTGTAAAAACTCAACAGAAATGTAACAAAAACGCAAAAAGAAACAAATGGGAATGTAACAAAAACCTAACATGAACACGACAAAAATATAACGCAAAGACACTAAAACCATATCAAAAACACAATAAAAACATCCATCACATGACTTCCACGTGTATAGTCTACGATTATGTTGTTGGAACAAGGTATTCTCCAGCACAAGTTGCTGTTCCACACCAAACTGGAGAAGCCTATCTCCGTGTTCATTCCTTGTTCCTAGACCATGACTACCTACCACTCCATAGAAAACATCACTGCTATCAGTTTTCTCAACTTTGGCGTTGAAGTCTCCCAGCACCAGTTTTATGTTGCTTCTTGGTAGCAAAGCCAGTGTTTCTTCAAGGACACTGTAGAATACTTCAATTTCTTCATTTGGTGCTGCACTGGTTGGGGTATATACTTGGATGACACTTATGGTGCATGGAGCTGCATCAATCCTGACAACTGGCATTCGATCGTTGATGGCCCTTGCACCTAACACCAGATGTTTGTGTGCACCATCTACTATGATTGCCACTCCTGTGAGGCCTCCTTTGCCTACTGAAAAGATGAAGTTTCCCTCGCCTAGCATTCTTTCGATGATTACTCTTTGCATTCAGCATTTAAACTTAAAATCATAAAATTAACCAGGATCGAAATTGAGAAATTTTCCTCGACATTTTGACTTGAAATCATAAAATCAATCAAGAGTCAAGGTCAACTGTTTATGGTTCAACTCTAAACATTTTCAATTTTTCTCAACATTTCAAATTGAAATCATAAAATCAACCAAGGTAAAAGGGCAACTAATTTTCCTCAACATTCCAACTAGAAATCTTGAAAAAGGTTGAGGTCCACTGTTGATGGGGCAATTGACGTCTCAAAATCATAAAATCAGTCCGGAATCATAGTCAACCTTAGACAGGTCAAACTAAAACATCTTTAATTTTCCCCAACATTTCAATTTAAAATCCTAAAATTAATGGCAGGGTCGAGATTGACCATTGATAGGTCAACTAATGACGACATTTCAACTCAAAATTCCTGAGATCAATCCAGAATTATGGTAAACCATTGTTAAAATGTTAAAGACATGTTATCCTTAATATTTCAACTTATAATCATAAGCTCAACCCAGGTCAATGTCAACTAATTCTCCTCGACATTTCAACTTAAAATCATAAAATCAACCGAAGTCAAGGTCAGCTAATTTGTTTCGACTTTTCAATTGGAAATCTTAAAATCAATTCAACTATATGATCAGAGACTCCCATTTCTCTTAGAACTTTGAAGAGCTTCTTCCAATTCACGCAATCAAAGGCTTTGGTGTAATCTTTTAAACACATCACCACAGGTATGTTGAACTCTTTGCACTTTTCTATAATTTGCCGGACATTCATTATCTGTTCCCTTGTGCCTCTTCCTGGCATGAGCCCAGCTTGTTCAAGTGGAATTTGCCTGTGCAGATAAGCCTTGATCCGGTTGCTTAGGATTCGTGACATGACTTCTCTGCTGTGTGGAATTAGAACAATTGTTCGATAATTAGAGCATAATGTTGCATCTCCTTTCTTATGCAAGGGAATCAGCACCGACTTACACTATTCAGTAGGCCATTTATGACTCTGCCATATCACACTGCAGAGCTGCCATACTACTTTGATTCCACTTTCACTAAGACCCTGCCACAATTCAGGTTCAATACCATCGCAACCAGGTACTTCGCGTTTCTTCATCACATTCACTGCCTGCCTTACTTCATCAAGTAGGATGTTTGACTCATCTTCACCTGTCTCTTCAACCATAGGCACTGGTTGGTTCATATCTGGTGTTCTACTGTCTTAGTACAACCACTCACAGTATGTTTTCCAGCTGTGCAGGATTCCTTCAGAATCCCACACAACTGAGCCGTCATCTTTCTTGATCTCGCGAGTTCTAGGCTTAAAATCTCTGGTGATCTGACGTATTTTCTTGTATACTACATTCGTCTTATTGCAATCTGTGTGTTCCTGTATTTCATTGCAGGATTGGTCAAGGTAGGCTTTTCTGTCTCTATGACAACACTGCTAGACTGCTCTGTTCATTCGCCTATATTCTTCGTTGTAACCCACAACATTTCGCTTGCCTACGCTGCTTTATAATCAACAAGGTGTCCTCTGTAATCCATGGCTGATTTTTCCCTGACATGCATTCACTTTCCTTAATAACTGACTCACGTGCCCGAGTAATCTCGGTTTTGATGTCTTCCCACATGGTGTTTGGGTCATTCTTATTTGTACGCGTGATATTTGTCCTAGCAGCCACCTTCTTCAATTCAGCATTGGTGAGAAAAGTCTGTGCTCTCTTCTTTGGTCTTTTCAGGCGAATTCGCAGTTGTACTCCTGCCACCAGAAGTTGATGATCTGATACCACATCAGCTCCTGGATATGTTTTGGCTCTAATGATCGATGATTTCCATCTTTTCTGGATTAGAACGTAGTCAATTTGATTACAAGTGTGACCATCACATGACTTCCACGTGTACAGTCTGCGATTATGTTGTTGGAATGAGGTATTCGCCGCTGTTCCACACAAAACTGGAGAAGCCTATCTCCACGTTCATTCCTTGTTCCTAGACCATGACTACCTACCACTCTATAGAAAACATCACTGCTATCAGTTTTCTCAACTTTGGCGTTGAAGTCTCCCAGCACCAGTTTTATGTTGCTTCTTGGTAGCGAAGCCAGTGTCTCTTCAAGGACACAGTAGAATACTTCAATTTCATCATTTGGCGCTGCACTGGTTGGGGTATATACTTGGGTGACACTTATGATGCATGGAGCTGCATCAATCCTGACAACTGGCATTCGATTGTTGATGACCCTTGCACCTAACACCAGGTGTTTGTATGCACCATCTACTATGATTGCCACTCCTGTTTGGCCTCCTTTGTCTAACGAAAAGATGAAGTTTCTCTCGCCTGATGTAAATTCACCAATAGTATTCTGGTAGGTTTCAATAATTCCTAATATCAGCAACCCTACTGTTTTCATTTCATGTAGTCTGCAGGCCATGAACATTCCACGTAGCTTATCTTGCTGATATTCTTGGCAAAATTGAACCGATATATTTTCAAATAAAGCTGCTGGCAAAATCATTCATTAGGTACTTTGATGTTTGAAATATCAACAAAAATTGAGCCGCAGAGTGTATTATCGTTTTTAGTGAAGTAATATAAAAAAAATCGGAACCTTGAAGGTTGAAGAGGCCTCTTCCGCAATCATGTACATTTATTTTTCATATTTTAATTAAGTAGATGCATTCTTTAGTTAATCAAAAGATATGTCGAACATATCTGTACGATTTCCACCACGTACAAACTTCGAACCGCGATACGAGTATATTCACCAAACTTGTTCCTATTTCTGGCACAAATACTTAGGTGCTCGATAATACGGGCTCATTTAGGTAACGGATGCGTTGCGCCGATTACATTCGCGATTTTAAATGGTTTATAAGAGAAAATTTCTCCTTCGATGAAATTAAATTGGAGTTAACGTATACGATAAAATTGAAAAAGTATTTGTACGCCTACATTCGGGTCCAATCAACAGGAAAGCGATTGCGCTTTACGCGGCTATAAATAAAATTAATGCGCGAATTAAACTTTTAACAATACAGATGCGAGCAGGCAAAAAGTGCTTTTAAAACACACTAACGATTCGCGGCACATCGACGGCAAGGAAGGGCAGAGCGGGGTGCCGATGGTATTAACCGCAAAATGCTACCAACTTACGTATAGTTTTTGTTTGTTGCTGGTTCGGTAATATGGAAAAAGGTCGCTGGCTGCGCAGCGTACCGCAGAATCACTATCGAAAAAGGCAAAGTACATAACATACTACGTACAAGTATGTATAAGAAAACGAGATACCTACGTTGAAACAGCTGAAACGAATGTGTATGTAAAGGTAGGAGTGAGCAAGAGCGAGTATTTATATTAAGATAATGAAACTCGGGTTAATATATCTTTTCCCAATAATGCCTGACGAATGTTCGAACGCTCTCGCACATACATACACGACTGTATATGCTGGTGTTGGGCGATATACTCGTATACATGTAAAAAAGCTGCCGAAGAAAACGCAATTACGCTCCCTTGATTCGTTAAAATACAAGGGCACGGCACGGTACGGCACGGCACGGTATGGCAGCTACGATTTAAATAAATACTATAGTAATCCAATATCCCTATCTTCTATCGCGCCAGGGCTTGATTTACTCGGAATAACGGATTAACGGAGCAGATCGCTTAACACCTATTAACGTTGGCAATGCATACAGCGCGCACAAGGGTTTAACGGAGTCGACCGTATTTATTTAAAAGTAATGTCTTGAATTTCTAACGAGAAGTTTAAATCTCGCCAGCTAATTTCGAATTAAACGCCACTAAATTATGAGGGTCGCGCTATCGAGTATTAACTTCTAAATAGCTGGTTTGAGGTTTTGGGCATCGAATTTCGCCCAGCAATGGCTAAAAACTTTCAGACTATTGAGCGACTCGCTGCGTCGCCAATGTGTAGCTTTGGCCTTATGTTTATACATTTTTTTTTATCCTTTTTCACGTAACCAACGACTGTGAAAAAGTCTACTTGTGTAATCAGCGAGATAATTTTTTTTGGCCAATTTTCCGTGGTATTTTATTTCTGTCGATTTATAGAATGGAAATTCTAGGCATTAGATGATCTAGTAATCTACAGCTGTAGCAAGGCAAAAGGCAGATGTAAGCAGAAAATCAGCTGCACGATTTCAAATAGGTTTTTGCGTTATGTTCTTATAACGTTTCAGTATGTTTTTTGAGGTCTTTCTGTATCATTCTTATTTGAATAATTCTTATGTTTCTCTCACGTTATTGATAGCTTTCCATTAGTTTAGATGTTACATTGATGTCAAATATCTAAAATGTTTCCCTGACAAGTGGTTTTCCACGTTTTGACCTTGCCCTATCTGCCCACCAAATTGAGCTATGAAGTTGAAATTTGGTATGTAGATTTTGTAAAGATTTTAAAAGTGCCTTGTGAGAGTTTCAGCTATTCATTTCAATATCTACCTATACCAGAGTGTCGCAGAAAAAATTTAAGTTGAAATTCCGGAACGCATACCCTTTAATTTTTTTTGTTGTACCCCTACACCATATTTAAGCTTGGTTATGACCAGATTGGAGCTCGTTTACCCGTGTCCTCATGCCCTCAAATCCACGCCATTAGTCACAGTTTTTACAGAATTTTTAAAGTGCTGCATCTCGTTCAGTTTTTGATTTAAGTGAAAAATGTGTAGAATCTTTCTTGTTCTGCATCAAAAGATCTACGAAAAAGATGCAACACATTTTTGCTCAAGCAGAAAACAGAAAGCAAAGCAACAGTTGGAACATGGAAAAATCATAGAGTGAAATTTTTTCTATCAATGTAAAAGAGTATGTCAAATCAAAAGGGTATAATTTGTACTTAACACAGTTTAGCTTCAACACCGTATAACCAGGTGCTTTGCATTTCTTCATCATACTCACCAGCTATCTTACAATCATCAAGTAAGATTTCTGGCTCAGTACCTGTTACTTTGACTGTAGGAACCAGTTTGTTTCTCTGTGATGTTCCTCCATCTTAGTACATCCTCTCAGAGCATGTTTTCCACAACAGTCCCATCTAGAGCCTGCTAAATTATGTGCTCACCGTAGATGTTGAATAACTACAGGGATAATATGGATCCTTGAAGCACAGGCAATTCCCTTCAGATTCTTCATCAAGCATCAACTGTCATCACCATAGCATTGAACCTATATGAGGACTCCACCAAATCCACTGTATGAGATCAATAAATCAAGTAGTAGCAGTCGTCACGGAAAGTGCGCCATTCTTCACGGTCCCACGTCTTCTTTGCTACCACAGTGACACATTCGATTCGCGCTTCTATTGTGTTCACCTATCTGGTGGGAGATCTTCCTCTTGCTCTTGAATAAGGTGCTCTGTCAAAGAGAATGGCCTTTCCTAGATTCACCTAGTTCCTGTCTTGAGATATTCCACGATATGCTTCTCGCATACAACGGTCAGCCTTACTGACTCCTCCAGTTCTTCCACGATTGACTTATTTATCCTTCGCGCTGTCTATATGATTTTCAACATTGTTCTCCAGATCCACATCTCAAAGGCATCTATTCTTCTTTTGTCATCTGCCATCAATGTCTATGTTTCTAGCCCATGCTAAAAAAAGTATGGCTTTGTGAATGGGCTAAAAAGTCAATACCGCCAAAAGGCACATCTTGGGTCCTTACTAACTGTACATACCCAATTTCGACTTCCCAACCAAATTTGGAGTGGAGTTATGCGAGAGACAAACTCAAAAAATAAGAAAAAACTACCAAAAAGCCACATACTCGGAGTGGTGCGATGGTGCAATGGAGATAAAAAGTCGTAACTTCCTTAAAGGTACATCTAGGGCCCTAACTAAACGCACACACCAAATTTCAACTTTCTAGTTCAATTTGGTGGAGAGATATGGGAGGAACAGCTGCTTTTCAAGGTCAAAAAGGGGGAAAACCAGTCTTATCTCCTCTCCTAATTGACCTACGAAGTTGATTTTTGGATACGTTATACAGCTTTGGATTCCCTATCGATTGGTTCAGAAACAACAATTTTTGCGTTTTTGACCTCTCAACACCTCCTCCGCCAAATTCTGGCGCAACTAAATTTTGACCCAAGGTCTTCCTCACTCAAATAATTATATCAACATCATAAGATGTTCAACAGCGCATTCTGAAAAAAATCATCAACAATTGACCATCAACAAGGTGACGTCATCTTTGAACTGACATCAGTGGACTTATTTTATGAAAGATTGATTTTATGATTTTAACATGAAATGTTGAGAAAAATTAGAGATATTTGAAGTTGAATCGTCAAAACAGTGGACCTTGACCTTAAATCGATTTTTATGATTTTGAGTTGAAATGTCACCATCCATTGACTTGCCACCCGTCGACTGTGACTCTGGATTTATTTCCAGATTTCAGGTTAAAATCTCGAGGAAAATCAGTTGACCTTGACCCCAGTTGATTTTATGATTTCAAGCTGAAATGTTGAGGAAAATTAAAGAAAGTTGCCCTGTCAACAGCTCACCTTGATCGCGAATTTATTTTACGATTTTGAGTTGAAATATCGTTGAGCTTGACCCTGAATTGATTTTAAGATTTCAAATGGAAATGTTGAGAAAAATTAGTTGACCTTGACCCCGGTTTTGATGGTCTGGAATGACATTGGATTTTATAAAGGATTGATTTCACAATTTCAAATTGAAATGTTGAGGAAAATTAAAGGAATTTGATCCATCAACTGTGACCTTGACCGCAGACTGATTTTATGATTTTGAGTTGAAATGTCGTTATCAGTTGAACTTGACCCTGAATTGGGAGACCGATGAAGAAACTCATCGACAGCTCAAGCTCGTCTTACGCAAGTTCTACCCCACAGCAGACTGGTGAAATGGCCTAACACGGACATGGATACAACGCCAACGATAAAAGTTGACTCATAAACATTTGACCTTGACTCTGGATGAATTTTATGATTATAAGTTTGAAATGTTGAGGAAAATTAGTTGACATTGATTCTGGTTGATTTTAAGTTGAAATGTAGAGGAAAATTAGTTGACCTTAACGGTGGTTAATTTTATGATTTTGTGTTGAAATGTTGAGGAAAATTAAAAAACTTTTAACCCTAAAAGACAATTTTTTGAGTGGCAAACATAAGATAAAAAAAGAGAAAAAAATTGTACCAATTACGTTTAAAATATCAAAACATATTTTTTGGAAGTTTACTCTTTGCATGCAAAAAGTGCTAAGTATATCTAATCCACCACCAGACTGAGTCGATTGACTGAAATGGAGCGATTTCGGTCAGTATCGAGCAAAGTGAATAAAATTTTAATGTTGGGGAGGGGAATAAATAAATATCTGACATGGCCAAAAATATCATAATGGCCTTCTAGGACCCCAAAGCGGATTTTAATTGCACCCCCCCCCCACCATCGTTGGTCGATAGACGGTAATAGCCTGGTTTTCATTGACAGTATGACATAGAAAATTAGGCTAAAAATAGGAAATTAACTCAAGGGTTCGATTAGCTTCTTCCTTGCCTCCTTGGATATCTTTTAGCTACATGTGACGTTCCGTAGTCTGGTCACCGCTGATTTTCCCAGTGCAATTTGGAACCGTATTTCTGCGGAAGAACCCCCCCCCCCCGGACCTTTGGTGTTGACCTTCTCATATTCTTTCAGAATTGTACGAGAGGGAACTTATATTTCTCTCAAAACTTTGAAGATAAGTTGAATTATTTTCGCCACACGTTTTTTGTTTTCTTTTCAGAATTACTCGGCATTAAAAGGTCCGAATAGGTGAAAATAGCTCCCTCATAAGTACACCGGTCAGCATTGCAAATCGCTAGCATTACCAACGATGGCCAATACCTGGCGTTATTTCTTCATTAAACGCGGATCTGCTCGACCACAGATTGCAAATTAAAATATCTAGATACGTTTTAATATACAATAGTCCATAATAAATTCACAATGTACCGCACGTCCTTAGCAGACCGGCTAATATACTCGGTGTACAACACTCGTTCGTAAATCATACGTATTTCAATAACAGGAGCATTGCCAATGTCTAAATCTTAATACCGACATAGAATTGTAGCGCTGTGTATATGCAAACATTAAGCATCACCAGATTTATTCCATTAAATCTTAGTTTAACTGCGGAACAATTACGACCACCTTTATTGGCTCTTTTCCAACTGATGATGTAGAATAAGAAACAAAACAATATACCGTTAAAACAATACTACCCATTTTAGACGCAACAATAAGCGAAATTGTAACAACGAAGAAGAAGAAAAAGGGACAGAGGCGGACGCGCCCGCCGAATAGAGTATATTCTGTTTTTGATTAAAGCCATTTTAAAGGAGACGAAGCGGAGTGTATAATAAAAGAAAGATAGGGTGTAAGCTATTCAAGAGCAATATCACAGTTATTTAAATCCCTTAGGTATAAATCCTACTTTTCTACATCGTCGTGTATTCGCTCGCTCTGGCTGCTACAACGGGTAACGTCATAGTTGGAATAGCAAAATGTAACTTTTTGATTATGCTTTATGATTTCTTTTATATGCGTGTTTTTTTCTTCTTTTTCTTTTCTTTCTTTCTTTCTTTCGTTCTTTCTTTTTCTTTCATTCTCTCTTTCAAATGCTCTATGCTCGTATGTAGAGTACGCACTGAACTATCTTCTTGCTTCTTTCTTCTTTTCTTTTTTTCTATCCTCTCACACCGCTCGTTCTATTTCGCTAACCGTATCATATATCTCTCTTATACTGTATGTGTAGGTATATATACCTATTACCTACACACATAAGGTTAAGATGTATCGTATTTTTACCTATATCAGAATACACCTAGATAATAAATCCAGATACACCATATACCTACCTACTCGTACATACATGTACTATACCTACTTTCGGTACACAAATACACAATATACAGCTTTGATTTTCATTAGGTCAGACGCTTCAATTTTCCCAACCTATATTACCCTATATCCAAAAGCCTGGTGTACGTATAATTTTCTATAGTATAGTGGAACAAACGTGGCATCTTTTTTTTTTTTATTTGCTACCTACGATGAAAATTTTTGTTTTAAACAAACTTCTTGTACGAGAGACATTTGGAAAATGAAATTTTTTTACTGTAATTGGCTGTACAGTGAATACACACATTTTTACGTATATTGGCGTTCCTCTCTTATTATCCTTTTCTACTTATATTCTCGTACCTAGAATTTTTTTTCATACCTTAAATATACGTTTAGATGCTATTTTCATATTGCCCTTACGTATACGTAGCATGTAGAAGGTAGACTAGGTATCTGTATACGATGGTATGTATCCACCCTTTTCTATTCCAACTTTCATATTCCTAGCACAAAGTTTTTATTACAGCGTCGCGTCGGTGTAAAAGCCTGGTACCGGAATATTCGCTTATTGCAGATTTCCTCCATGTTCAATCAAAATCACTAAAATTTTTCACATTTTTTTTTTTTTTTTTCACTTACTTTATAAAAATCATAGATCTGCCAGTATGATGATTTTGAATCAGTGGAGAAAATGGGATAGTTTGGCCCTTACCTGGAAAGCAAAAAAAAAAACAAAGTCTTTGATTAAGTGATCAGTAAATAGTAAAGGTAAAGGTAAAGATACATACCATATAAAAATGACCTCAAAATTAATCATAAAGAGTATACATAGTCAGGTAAGAAGGGTGAATCGGCCCTTGACTGAGATTTTCAAACTATTTAGTGGAAGTTGGTTCTTATGGTTTGAAAACTCGCTGGTGCAAATTTTAGCCTCTTATCTCACCCATAATCCTCGATGTCAGCCGATTCTTAACCGAATTTTTTAAAACTTGTAGGGATAATGGACCATATCATGAGTCATCCCTGAAATTTTTTTCTAATTTTTTCAACCATCTTCTCACCACGAAACACAGATTTCTAAATTTCATAGCCGAATACCATTTTTCACAATTTTTTTTTTTTGTTGGAAGACGTTGGAAAATGCAAAAATTTATCTTTTTCATTAAGTTTTCCAGCTTAAAATATTATAGTCATTTTCACTCGAATATTTTTGTCGCTTAAAATATGCCCTATTGGACTTATTTACCTCCAATTGTCGTCCTTTTTACGCAAACTTATTAATTTGTATCGTTTTGAGTTTTTTTCTTCTTTCTAAAGTTATGTTGGACGATTACAAAGTTCCATGAACTTCCACAAAAAAAGCAACTTTGAATTTATGTTCAACGGGTCAAATCACCCCAATCTGAACATTATTTGCGTTCATTTTACTCAAATTTTCGAAAAACAATTTTTGACTCAATTTGTGAGATTCTACCAGGGATTATGACTCAAAAAAAAATGTAAAATTCATGAAAATATATCCCATGAAATATCAAATTAGGAATGATTTGACTCACATTCAATGTACTATTTATCCCCATATTAATAGCCTCTACAAATTTGAAGCTAAGCGTAGAACTGCCATTGCAGAAGTACCCTAGTTTGGTACTTACCACTCATTTCTACACTTTAAAGTTCATTTCAAAGGTACATTTCCCAAAGCAGTATTTACCCGCTCGATTTTCGAGATAGGCAACCTTTTCATCTGATGTGTTTTTTTAGTGGTATATGGGCAAATTCTTAGGCCTTGCAACTTCTAACCAAACACCTTGTACAAATGCTTACTTTCATCAATTTTTCTATATGAAGGGTTGAGTGCCCCATCGCAGGGCCAGAAAATTTTCAACACGTCAAAAATCTGATACTTTTGATCAAAGAGGTTCTTTCGAGGTGCTGAATTCATTTTTGAAAGAATTTTGATCCATAAGTACGAAGGTGAGCGGGGAGGGGTCAAAATTTTATTTTGTGCAGAACTGCAAGTTCCGAGAGATTGGAGGGGGGGTGTCAAAATTCAATTTGAGCAAAATTTAAGTGTGATCTCGAAATCTATGTTTTTGAGCTCCCCAAACTCAATTTCGACTTTATTTTTTTGAAAAAATTCAAAGGGGAGGATGAGGGGTGAAAATTTAATTTGTACAAAATTTCAAACGTAGTATCAAAATGTATGTTTTTGAGCCCCTCGAGTTCAATTCCAATTTTATTTTTTCGAAAAAATTCAAAGAAGAGGTTGTGATCAAAATTCAATTTTGCGCAGATTTCAAGTAGGGTATCAGAATGTATATTATTCAGCTTCGTAAATTCAACTCTGGCCTTATTTTTTGTAATAAAAAGTCAACGGAAAGAGGAGAGGGGGAGTCAAAATTTCAAGTGGGGTATCAAA
Organism: Ferrisia virgata; assembly: GCA_900060175.1. NCBI lineage: Eukaryota > Metazoa > Arthropoda > Insecta > Hemiptera > Pseudococcidae > Ferrisia > Ferrisia virgata. Next base: position 33,675 of record FIZR01006956.1, read on the forward strand.
ATATATATTTTTACTTTCTTGAATTCAATTCCGATGTAAAATTTGGGCAGAAGGCTTGCTTTGGCGACGAATTTTATATTTTTGAAAGGGGTTGACCTTGGATCAAAATTCAGTCATGTTCAAAATTAGAGGAAGGGGATGCTGAGTAAAAAAAATCGCAAAAATTGTTCACATTTGAGCTAATCGACTGAAAATCAGAAGATGTACAACATATCCAAAAATCATCCTACCCCGTTCATAAGAAAGGGAAATATATAAATTTTATTTATTTTTTTTTTTACCTTAAAAATAGACTGTTCCATCCGTATATCCCTTTAAAATGGAGGTAGGTGGTTGAAATACGACTTTTCATCCTTATTGTACCCAAAATCCGTTTTTGGGGTACCAGACGACCATTGAGATAACTTTTAGTCATGTCAGATATTTATTTTTTTCCCCAAACATCAAAATCTTTTACTCCGCCCGATACTCACCAAAATCGCTCCAATTCGGTTATTCTGCTCAGTTTGGCAGCGGATTAAATATATATGAGTATTTGGGGGAGGGGGTGCTGAGGGGTCAAAACCGCAAAAATTGTCTTTTTTGGGCCAATCGATAGAGAATCAAGTTATATAACATATCCGAAAATAAACCTCCCAAGTCAATTAGGAGGGACTATATGAGGATTTTCCCTTTTTTGACCCTGAAAAAGAGCTATTCCTTCCCTATCTCTCCGCCAAATTAAATTAGGACCAGACTTTTCAGCACGATTGCACCCCCTCACAGCGCTAAATAAGTGGTTTTTGATCGGTTTTTTCTCATTTTTCTTATTTTTTGAGTTTGTTCCACGCATAACTCTCCTCCAAATTGAGCTAGGAACTTGAAATTAACCATGTACATTTAGTAAGGGCCCTAAATGTACCTTTTGGGGGTCTCGACTTTTCAGCCCCATTTCACCCCTTCGCAATCCCAAATATGTGGTTTTTAGTAGTTTTTTCTTATTTTTTGAGCTTGTTCCTCGTATAACTCCCCTTCTAATTGAGTCAGACCTTTGAAACTAGCCATGTACATTAAGTAGGGGGGCCCTAGATGTGCCTTTGGGAAACTCGACTTTTTAGTCTCATTTCGCCCCTTCACGTAAACATTAGTTAAATACTTAAACGTGAAACTCATTACAAGACAGACTATTTTTCCAATTTACAATCTTGGGTAATTGCTAGTAGATTTCTACTCTCACCATCTCAGCGTTTTCAACATTTTGGTAAGTAGTAAGAACATTATCTTCAACTGCGAAATGGTTATCTCGCTTGACTTGCACGAACTATGAAGTTAGTACCATACTATTCCGCACGTATTTACAAATAGGTATTAAATTTATTATGATACACTAAACCTATGTCAGCAGCACATCGTTATTAAGTAAAATAAACTACAATTATACTATATTAGTTTACATTTAGTGTTACCAAAAAGCTCGAGCGTATTGCCTTTAAACACCAGACAGTCATTTGAACAGGATAGTTAAATGCAGAAGGGAAAAAAAAAGAGAAACCAACACATCACTGCAAAAATATACCACTTACCACTTATTTGAAAATTTTTTGGCCTACCCTCTCCCATATTGTCATTTAACCAAAAATATATCTTTTTTAATTTTTGATTGAAAAAATAATTTCTTATCTTTTAAATTGCTTAATTGGATCATTTTCGCATTGATTTAATTTTTACGATTTCCTTAACCCCCCTCCCCCTTTCCGAAGTTTTTAGATATCTTTATAAAATAATTCCATACATTACGAAAAGTATGGATTCAATTTTCAATTTTTTTCTACCTCTTGTCTCTCCTTCAAAAAAAAAAAAGTGACCCCCCCCACCTTCCACAAAAGCACACAAATACAACAAATTCAGCTGTAGGCTATCTCACGACTTTACTCAAAATGTATACGAAATATTCGTATAATGAAAAAGCCATTAACTTCATAAGGCCTAGCAACATTTGTATAGACAAAGTCAACCGACATTTGGGGGATGCGAAGAAAAAATATAGCACGTTTATAAAAATAAAGGGTAAATTATCCGTATCCTTATACGACGCAGTGTGACGAAATATAAACCATACCGATCTCCCCCCCCCTCTCTCTCACTCTCTCTCTCTCACTCTTCTGCTTTCTTCAATCGCAGTATAGGTACGTACTTTTCATTCTTTATACGTTATAATTCAAAGGAATATTGAAAACGTCGTTGTCGTCGTTCGATCTTAAGTCAACATTTTCGCTATTACCGATGTACCGATGGAAAATTACTTTCGCCCCCTCACTTCGACCTTCCCACCTACCAACGTTAAAATTCCCAGGCAAATTGGAACATCGCATCGTACCGTATCGACTCTACACGATGGGGGAAACCGATCACGTAGTAGGCAGGGCGATAGCAGCGCGGTACGCGGGAGGCATGCAATAAAAATCAAAACTGTTTACTAAACTCTTATCAATCTACATTGTATCCAATCCGTTCGACTTTACTCTTTTCCTCGTTGAAAAATACGCCTCGGCCGCAAAAATCGAATGAAAAATTCTCGAACTAAAACCGAACCGAACGAACGCAAGAGTAAGAAGTAAACGGCGTTATTCGAAGAAATTGGCAACATTGCGATATTTTAATCTCGAAACTGGGATTTTTCGTCATGTCAACGTGACGACATCGACGCTAATTTAAATTACAAAATTCAAATCAACACGGTATCTCGTTTCGACGTATTGAAAACGTACCCGAACCGAGCGAGAAGAAATGAAAGATGGCGAACTAAATACCATCCGATGACGCGAGCTAAACGGGTACAGCGAGGTGAAGATAAGAACAACACTTTGGCTCCTATTATCGCGCGTTAATTTAATTCCAATTTTGCTTTTTTTCCCTCTCTCGCTCCTCCTCCCCCTCCCACCACTCGTACTCTTTTTCTTCTCGAAAATACTATGTATCTTTTTTCGGAGTGAAAACTGTTAACAAAAATAACTCGTCGCTTGTAAAACTCGATATTATTTTGAAATTTTCGCTAGCGTCCGAGAGCATAAAGAAGAAGAAAAGAGAAAAACTAAAAAAGAAGCGGCGAAAATTTTTCAATTTTACTCGTACAAGTATATACAAATCCATTACGAAGAGAGGCCTTTTTTTTTTCACTCTATACTTCTTTCAACGCGGGTAAAAATTAAGTTTTCAAAATCTAAAAAAGATATTTACGCCACGCCGGGCCGGCGAAATTCTCCCGTCCCTATCACACATTTGGCTACGAAGGTAGCTTCAGAGGGAGCGAGAGAGACAGAGGGAGAGAGTGACGGAGGGAGGAAGTAAGCTGTACCGCGACGAAAGACGTCGAATACTAAAAACAAGAAGAAGACGAGGACAACGACGACGACAACGACGACGACGACGACGACGACGACGAAGAAAAGGGCATGAGAAAAAAAAACAGCACGAAAGGAGACGTACGGGGGAAGGGAAAGAAAAAACAGCGCGAGAATAACCCAAACTCCGGTATCGTTTTATGGAATTTTGAATAAAGTTTATCTTTTAACCATCCTTTGTGTCGTTAAAACGGAAGGAAGCGCCGCAAAAAGGTTTTTTATAGCCGAGTATCTATCACCATATTTCGTGTCATTCTTAAAATCGTTAACATAAAATGTTGCTAGGGTTTTTTTTTCTCTCTCCAACACACGTTGGTTCATCCCCCTACCCCTGCCGGTACTATTTCTCTCTCTATATATATATATATATGTGTGTGTAGCCTTGTATTAGACCTACCACTTACCACCAGCCCTAACGATGTGTTTCGCTTTTACATGTAAAATAGCATACGCTAGATATACTCGGTGCACCTTTTTAGCCATATTAGCCAAGTTTTACGAAGAGAATTTCACCGTCTTCGTCGTCTTCGTCGTCGACGTCGACGTCCCCTGCAATACACACTTTTAGCCGACCCGATATCGTAATACGTTTTATATACTACAACAATTTACATAGCGTAAGCGTACGTAGGTAGACTTCATACCAGGTACATGTAGTCTAGTTGAAGATAGATAACAAACGACGTGTTCGCCTTCTTGGATATAATTTTCCGGCCGGCATTTTAAAATCACCGGCCTACAGCCTGGAAAAATTTTTCACTGCGTAGAGCACATGATAGATTAGCCGAAAATTCCAGCAGATAAAAAATGGCCAAATTTAGTCGTAAAATTAGGAAAAGGAAAAAAAAAGTAGTAAAAAGATCGTATAAATCCGCCATATGCAGTAAGTACTTACATGAGCCGGATGAAGGTAAATCCGTATAGGCAACTTATACTACACCAAGTTGCTGCATATTGCGGACACTCGAGAAAATTATTTCGAAATTTTACCGAGCACAAAATAACAAAACTTATACGTTTTCAAACCCGTGATTATTCGAGTACAAAACTAAAAACAGTGGTTGTGGGGGGGGGGGGTTGTCAAGACCTTCCTCTGGGACCGAAAAACCTAAAAAAGTTCAACATTAGTGCTAAAGGGTATTCCCTGACAAGTATAGCGAAATGCCCTTGATCTCAGATTTTCAAAATTTTTACCAAACACCGCTGGGTGTTCATAAAATAAATTTTAGAGCCACAAAAATTTCCCCCACTCCACCGTCCAAACCTTTTTTTTTTGGAAAAAAAATTCTATTCACGCGCGTATTTGAAGAAAAATTACGATTTAAATTCGCGATACAACGAACCCATGGTCCACCAGCACTCGCTCAAATCGCCAGGA
>FIZR01006958.1:0-12217 GCA_900060175.1 Ferrisia virgata
ATTTATGAATTTTGTGAATAAATTACTAAAAAAAAAATCACTCTATATCTCATTTTACATTTCAAACAATACGCAGAAAGTGAAGAAAATTAAAAAAAAATATATGTACATATCAATTTTTTACTCGTAAATGCTAATGTGATGATAAAAGTCAAATATAATGTCATCTTATACTTCAAAAAACATAAAAAAATAATAGTCAAACCGAAAGAATTTTTTTAATAAAACTGTACAGTTCACTGAACGTAAAAATTTGAAAAAAAATTGATTCTTCGTATTTTGGATGTGAAAAGATGAAAAAAATCACTCAAATAGTTATCTAAAAGCCAAGGATGAATATGAAAAAAAAACTCACGAAAAAATTTTTTAGTAAGTATTTTGAGACACGTCAATCAACTTTTTACATTTTTTAAAGTAATTTTGATTACTTAAAAATAATGTCTGTTGAATTTAGAATAATTTTAAATACTTATAAAGATGGAAGTTTTGTCTACTTTTGAAATTTTGAAAATACTTCACTTTGTTTCCTTGTACTTTAAATAATTTTTACTTGTTATTTCAAATAAATCCCCCTCCCCCCTCCTCCTCGCTTACAATTTCTAAATTTAATCGACTTATTTTCACAACATTTTCAAATAATTCTATCAGTTTTTCCAATTATGAACAACAGAATTAATTTCTCGTTCATCTGTAGGCAGGTACTACCCGCAGAGCGCTTAAAAACCTACTCGCACAGGTAATATAAAACCATGCAGCGTTATAAAAACACTCCTCGTATGACCCTTTAAATCATCGAAATAATTGAAAAATCACGACTTGATCGCTTCGAGGATCAATCTCGTTTTCATTTGCCAAAGTCACATATTCCCTATTACCGTAGGTCTAGGTATTCGCCATCTAATGGGCGCACTAAGCAGCAGTCGTAGAAATCATAAAATCGGCGTTCTCGGCGAACAGCATGATTTATCGAGTTTCTCGGGGCCGTATAATAAATAAATCTATAAAAAAAATCTCTTGTACGAGTTACTCGATCTGACATCGAGCTCTCGTATAATGTAGAACGGATATACTTAAATGTAACGTACGTACTTACAACTGATACGACGACGAACGACGAACCCTCCATATCGAACAACCTTTCGAGTAGGTATATTCACAGTGCATTGCATACCACCGTTCGCTGAGGTAAAATGGCACCACACCCTCAACACATCAATCGACAATAGAACTTCTTCGTTGAAGATGCTCAAAAAAAAAAAAATGCGGTTCGCGAACTCTCTACCGGAGAAGAACGGAAACCCTATTATCCTACGTAGGTCTAGGTACCTACTTGAAACCCACTCGTTGAAGAGAAAAAAAAACTAATCGTAAAATATATATTAATCGATTTAATAAAACGAAAAAAAAATAATAAAAACCTTTAAAAAAAACAACTCGTCAACTTAACACCACCACCGTTTTCACTAGTGAATGAAATATTTCAAAGTGGTTTTTCATTACGATTACTTATGGATGTGTTTGTATACGCGTAATGGTGGTATTACGTACGTACATACATATGCGTTTATTGTGTTGTGTGAAGTGGCGAAAAACAAATCAAATCGAACGCTTGTAAAGCGTATACAATACAAAATAATGAAATGAAAAGTCGAACATAATAAATCGATTATAACCGCTTACAGGAGGTCATCGCATTTTACCATATTTTCGTATTACCTTGTAACTAGCACAGAGCATCGAGCATAGGTCGTAATTACCGCATTATTCGACGCACAGCAGGATCTCCAAGGAGGCAGGGATGCATATCTTTAAGCAGGAAAAAGTAACCAAAGGGGAGAGCTTATCGACAGGAGGTATGGTATATTTATATGCATAAAGCAACCAAGCGCATTCCACGTCCATCATATGTACACATACGACATACCTCCACCTAGTACCTAGCACCTAGTACCTAACCTACTACCTATAACATGAGTTAAATCTATTCCATTCCGATGCACCATTTCAAAGGCGCCATTCAAATGCGAAACAATACCAACGTACGTAGATTGTGAAACAATTTACAATACAGGAAAAAGACGCCGTTGTTGGCGACACCGTATACCGGCTCTCTTGCTGGCCTTTTTACTACACCTTTCTTTCTATCTAAACAACACACATCTCCTCCTACCTCTTTTCACTTTATAAAAAATGTTATTCGACCTTAACGATGTTTCTATGAAAAGCGAATAACGATATTACAACGGTCATAAAAACAACAACAAGTACAATTACGAGTAGTACTACGCAGGTATGTTACTAAGGGACACCACTCTCGATGGTTTCTATGTAGCTCTCCACGAACCGAACTTACGTATATCTATCGAGTACTCGAGTCAGCGAACTTCTTTTAAAAATCTAAATACTTACACCTGCCTCGTCTTGTCAGACAGCTTCGAGGTATTTACACCCTTCAGCGCACGTATATGTACAAATGGCCCCTCGATAATCTAACCGATATTTCGTTTTCACCAACTCGCCTTTTTTCCATTAACCTCATTTTCAATGTTATATTGTCAATGAAAACCATGTTATTACGGTCTATCGACGTACAGCGGATAAGAGGGAGTGTCAACGAAGTCCGTTTTAGGGTCCTAGAAGACCATTGCGACCATTTTTGACCATGTCATTTATTTATTTTTATTTTTAACACCGAAAGGTGTTTAATAGCGCATTCTACAAATTTGTGTAGGTAATCTACTTTGGCGTCAGCAGTTGACCATCAACAGTGAGCCGTACAAATCTGGACAATCAAACTCTGGATTGTTCAGATTTAGATAACCATGATATTGACGATGAACTCAAAATTTCAAATGTTAAAAAGAAATCGGAAGTAATAACATAAAGGATTTTGGAAATTTTCGTAGCATTTTTTTCTCAACATTCAATATTACGTTCAAGTTGTTGATAGTCCGGGTATTGATGGCCAACTGTTGATCGTCCACTGTTGACAATCCAGATATTGATGGTCAACTCTTGACAGTCCACAGTTGACGATTAAACATTAATAACCAAAAGTTGATGGATTTGGGCTATCAAGAGTTGATAAGCCTAAATCTTTATGGTGTGGATGTTGATGGTCCCCATATTAATGGTCAACTCTTGACAGTCCACAACTAACAGACCAGACTTTGATGGCCAATAATTGGCAGTCCACAGTGCACCACCAAGCATTAATGACCAAGTGTTGATGGATTTGGACTGCCAAGAGTTGATAAGTCTAAATCTTTATGGTGTGGATGTTGATGGTCTCCATTAATGGTCAACTCTTGACAGTCCACAACTAACAGACCAGACTTTGATGGCCAATAATTGGCAGTCCACAGTGCACCACCAAGCATTAATGACCAAGTGTTGATGGATTTGGACTGCCAAGAGTTGATAAGTCTAAATCTTTATGGTGTGGATGTTGATGGTCTCCATATTAATGGTCAACTCTTGACAGTCCACAACTAACAGACCAGACCTTGATGGCCAAGTGTTGTTGGATCTGGACAATCAAGAGTTAAGAATATAGATCTTGATGGTCCACTATTGACAGTAAACTCTTGACAGTCCACTGCTGACTGTGCAGATCTTGATTGTTAACTATTGACAGTCCACAGTTGACCATCAACTGTTAAGTATTAAGTGTTGATGAATCTGGATTGCCAAAAGTTGACAGTCCAAATCTTGATGTTGTGGATGCTGATGGTTTACTACTGATAGTCAACTCTTTACTGTTCACTGTTGGCAGTTCAGATCTTGATGGCCCTTTATTGACTGTCAACTATTGACAGTCTACAGTTGACCATCAACTGTTAATGATTAAATCTTGACCATGCGGGTGTTGATGGTCTACTATTGTGGGTCAGCTCTTGATAGTCTACTATTGACCATCAACTACCAATGATGAAGTTTTGGCGAATCTAGACAATTAATAGTTAGATTCATGAATTAAGGTTGAGAACTCTCTGATAAGTCTAATGCTGTGTGGAAGGGTATTATTTGATGGTTGTGAATCGTAATGTGATACAAAATATTTTTACTATGAAAATAGTGAAGAGAAGAGTAATGGTTGATTTTATGATTGTAAGTTGAAATGTCGAGAAAAATTTTAAGAAGTAAGCTTCGACTTTGTACTTTAAGTTTCAATGAATGTTCAACTCTATAATTTTATGTTAAAATGTTCGAAATAATGCAGTATCATGTAATTCTAAACTTTGAAAAAAGGATCACGCTTGAATATCAATGTTAAAAAATTGCCTCAAAAGTAAAAGGAAATGATTCAGTTTCGATAAAAAATATAAAAACCATTATCAGGCGACAAGTATTAGGTAAAAAACGGAGAAAAAATTGTACTAACAGCGTGGGGTGTTGATGGGCAAATATCAAAATTTATTCCTTTTTACGCCAATCCATAAACAAATCCAAAGCTTCATAACATATCCAAAAATTAACCTCCTGGGTCCATTAAGAGAGTGATATGAGGGTTCCCCTGCCCTTTCTGACCTTAAAAAAAGACTGTTTCTTCTTTATCTTCCCTCCAAATTGAGCTAGGAAGTTGAAATTTAGAATGCAGATTTAGTATAGGTACTAAATGTTCTCATCGAGAGTTTTGAATTAGCCCCCATAACCCCAAAAATGTACTTTTTTGGTGAATTGAGCTACGAAGTTGAAACTTGGTATGTAGATTTAGTAAACGTCCTAGATGTGCCTGTAAGAAGTTTTGACCTGTTAGTCTCATTGCACCTCCTCACAGCTGCGAAAATATAGTTTTTTGGTCGGTTTTCCTTATTTTTTGAATGTGTTCCTCGCATAGCTCCCCTACAACTCGATGTAGAGGGTTGAAATTTTCCACCTTAGATGTGCCTTTTGGGGATTTCAACTATTCACTCCAGTATCTACCTGTACCGCTACCACTGTTCAAGAAAATACATCCTAGGGCGCTCATTTTTTTATTCCACGAGTGCAGAATTCGAGTATCTTCTTAATTCATAAAAAATCAGGCTCAGGCGATGCTTTTTTCTTATTTTAAAAAACTAGTTCTGTACGCCGAATGTCCACACTATCTTGTACTTATATCGTGTACCATATTATAGCAAAACATGGCTCTGCAACCTGTCGACCATATCTAAATATACATACTATACGTGTGCATGTACGATACAGAAAGTACGTACTTAGGCAGCAGGCACTTGAGCCACATTGCTTTCAGCTATTTCTATACGCCTCGTTTGTCCAATAAGTATGCCTACTCGTACTTAACATAGAAGCATGCAGCATACCTGCTCTGTCAAGATAGATACCTAGCTCAATTAACGAGTATATTTTCACATATACATCGACCGGCTACTAGCGCCAACCGAGTCACACACTTACGCCTCGCATAAGAGGAAGAAAATATCTAGGTACTCGTATACTACGTATACTAAGTATATTATGAAGGTATGATACGACCACAACCACTTTGTTTAATTGATTCTTCGCGCCGACTATCACGATCAGTAGCCCGAACATATGAGTTGGATCACTGTTAGGTAGGCGTATACATACACAATAATATTAAGTAGCTGTTCAGTTCGAAAACCCACACACAAATGCGCCAGTTGAACTCGCCGTCGCCGCCAGCACCATCTCCGCTGGCGTCTGGCGTCACTAACTGAAGTTTCGAAAAGATGCTGTTTTGTCGCTATACGAGTAAAAACCTTACTCGATCGACAGATTGAATTGTCCATCACTCGTAGACTGTAATGTTTGTAAATTCATTCTTCGGATGATGATGGTCCACTGACGAAGGCCATATCGCAATAATGATAATGATGGCGACGACGAAGCGAACACACCGCACTTCATTCGCAGGAAATTCTCTTCATTTTTCTCATTTCCATCTTTGTCATGTGCCGATCGTAAAATTCTTCGATACGCCCATTAAAAAAACGAACGCGAGCCACCTTCGTCGCCGTCGTTCTCCTTATTGTCCATCTGTTCGGATTAAAAATACTGCGAGTAAAAACTCGTTCCTAGTAGGTAATTTTTTTATATGCCGATAAATTTTTCTCGCGTTGAAATCGTATGTATGGATGTTTGTACGTACTTACGCTTGTATACAGCTAACTTGGTATAGTAGTGAGCCAGACATCAAAAAAGCTATAGAAACTGGCATCAGCATCGCAGGAAATGCCAAAGTACACAGTACACACACACATATATACCTATCAGCTCGCATCTCGCGATTAACTTCGAAGGACCTGATCATCACGTTTTAATAAATGCAGAAATGTTGAAATTATTAATGAGAATATGCTAAAATTTGTTAGAACAGAAAGAGAGATAGAAGGAAAAACGAACAACCATGTGTCACTTTGGCTTTGCCATATTATCTACACTCACTATTCGTTGTTGGTCCGTTTCGTCTCGTTTGTTTTTAGTATCTAATGTAGTAGGTATAGGGACCTACCTAACGTAAGCTACGTATATGCAGTAGGTATGCCTATTATCATTATCAACACGATGCTTATTTTCTGTTTTTTTTTTTTTTTTTTTTCGGCTTCGTTTCGCATCACCGAATGGGGGGTTATTTTCACTCGCAATATAATGGGTTCCCTTGGGCAGTGGTCGTGTCAAGATGGAAGGTGCACCGGCCACCATGTACGTAACTATATGTACGTGGTACGTACTAGCTCGTACTTGGGTGCAGAACCATCACCATATCTCGACCCATTAACTCTTACGTATTTCCTCTTCGTATATTTAGGGTATACAGCAAAACATTTCTTTGTCACTTTATTTTAACATACTCGCTAATATGTCTCTATAATTTGAGATATTTACAGCGATGCTCTCGAATGAGCGAACGAGCAAATTAGCAGGTTGATAGTGGTACGTGTTTCCGAACGACGGATAGGTGAATATTGCTGCATTTAAAACCATTGCAGACGACCGAGCCATTATTGCTAACAATTTTGTATATTACATGTTTGTATGTATTTGTATTATTAAATGCGTTAATTTTATTGACTGTACGATAATCTGAACAAGAAAAAAAATCTCATTATGGTTTCTTTCTCACTTCCCCTACTTCATATTATTTATTGACGCGATTCAAAAAAAAATATCATCTAAAATGAATTTTCCAGCAATTAGATACTAAGTTTATCGGAAATATTTTGGCAGTTTTTTACGAAGCTTGGATAGGCAAAGAGTGCTACATTTTAGTGGTCTTTAAAATATATTGAAATCAACAGAAAGTTCGCTCAGATTTGTTCCCAAAAGTTATCAATATATTTCTCAGATCTCAAAAATATATCACTTTTTGCCGACTCAAGCTCAATCGAAAACTACAAAGAGGTATCTTCGTGCTACTAAAAACTCTCTCTCACCAAAAAAAAGTCAAAATTTTACGTTTTAAAATAAGCTAAAAAATCGGCCCAGCTCCCAATCTAATACGAAACGAGGGCAAAGAAAGTAGAAGCGAACGAAGCGATAAATTGAAAGCTTTTTGCTCGTAATAAATATCGAAATATTTATCGACCGATATAACTCTTTCAAATAGATAATATCTCACGATAAAAATGACATTAGGACGTATTATGTGCAAGTATTACATTAGAAACCTTGAAAATTGAAGTTATTTTTACAGAAAATTCGATTTCAAACAATAATCTTTCGGCATGGAAAAAAACTTTTAATTTCACGATAAAAAGTGAAAAGTAAATACGTTGAAATATTGCAAAATAAATATAATTTTTATTGATTTTCAGTAAATTAAAAATACATAAGATGATCAAAGATTGAAATCATTTACCCGATCGATTTGATACTGACTAAGATGCTCGATTTGGGTCAATAAAGTTTATATTGGCGCCAGATTAGGTATACTTATGTGAGAAGGGACGACCTCTGGTTAAAATTCAGTCATTTCCAAAATTAAGTGAGGTGTGCTGAAGGGTAAAAATCACAAAAATAGTACATTTTTAAAGTAATCGGCAGAAAATCAAAAATTGTATTCGTATATCATATCGAAACGTCACTTACGAGGGAATATATAGGGAGGTTTCCTTTTTTCATCTTGAAAAAAAAACGGTTCCTAGTATAACACTCCTCCACTCTACGCTGTGGGGGGGGGGCGAAAATTGACGTGTAGATCTTGAAGGTACTCTTGATGTGCTTTCGGAGGGTTCGCTTTTTAAATTTCAACCCCCCCCCCATTCAGCTACAAAAAGTGGTTTGTGGTTAGGTGAAGGGTAGTTCTGGCTATTTTTCAAATCTTCACTTCAAATTGAGCTAGGAGGTTGGAATTTTGACATGGAAATTTAATAGGGGTCTTAGATGTCTTTTTTGGTAGGTTTAGACATTCTAATCAAGAAAAAGTAATTTTTTACGCAAATTTGGCTCCTTTTTGAGCATTTAAATTGGGCTAGAAAATTTAAATTTTGTATGTAGCTTCCCATATTTATCACAGATTTCAAACTAAAGTCATAAAAAACTTTCAATTTTTCCATAAAATTTTGAAAAATGCTCCTTTCAATGTTTGGAAAATTTTATTCGTCAACATTTTACCCCTGCGGACTTCTACTTACAGTTTAATTCATTTTTGAGAGTTAAAATTCAACAAAAATTGGTCTTTTTTGGCTTCGTTTTACTACTTGAAAAAAATTTCAGAAATTCATGGCTACATCATGACAGACAATAAGCCAATAACGAAGTACCAAAAATTGGTCAAACACATGCTAGTAACTACTATTCCTCCATCATTTTTAAGGTTAGGGACATCAGACCCCTCTGATTTTGATGAAATAAAATCATAAATGGAGATTAGGGAGCATGGGAGAGCTCAAGCCCCCCCCTGCATTGGCCTCTCTAAAGATTTTCACAAAAATTTGAAAATCAACACTTTGCTGAAACAAAATAAAAAAAATTACAATTCTTCAGTTTAAAACACTCATTTTTCAACCTTTCATTTCTGATATTTTGCAAAATTTTGGACCGAGCAAAGCGAGGGCAATATTTCCTGATTTTCCTGCAATAAATTTCACCTTGTACCAAAGCACCCCCCCCCCCGATTTTCAGAACATAATTGCCACCAATTGTACACCTACACATACGCATATTTCTGCATACAAAACTAAACAAACCCAGATTTACGTTCAGAAAAGGATAGTTTTCGTTCTTTGCACTTTAATGATGATCTTCTGAACATGAATGGGTCATTTTTTAAACGAATTCAATTACGTATCGCCGAAGATTCAAAATACACTCGAGTATATCATTATAAAGAAAAAAAAAATTAATAACTCAATACATTTTCATACCATTTTAGCAGACCACAAGCCTCTAGCTTTTCAACTTCAAGACGGCAATAATTCGAAAAAATTGATATTAACGTCCACTCAATCAATAAATTCCATTCAAGGTCTGTAAATCGATACCCTTGAACCCGGCTGGTAATTTTCACACACGCAGGCAAATACTACTTGACTTAATACTATTACTTTCCAACACCCATATAAGAAAAAGTACAAATACATATATCAACGAAAATATCTTTCCAAAAAAACTTCACGTGTTTACTTCCATTTCGCCTCCCTATTGTCCAGCCAGTCGTTCTCTGACCTCCGAAAAAAAAAATTAAAATTTATTCAAATCCGTATCACAGCTTCACCCATGCTCGCGTATGTTGTAACCATAGCTATGAGTACAATCAGTACGCGATCTTATATACCAGTTCCACTCGGCCAGAGAGGAATTCTTGAAGTCACACCTGTCAAAAGTAAAGATATTTTAAAATATAAGGCGCGTGATGGCGATAATATCCACCGGTATGCCAAGAATGAAACCAGTAACCAGTTATAGTTATTTCAGCGGTCCGGGCATAGGGTACCGAAACTCTATCAGCGTATAGATTTTGGAAAAAAGACTAAAAATTCTAATCAGTCACGAATGGATTGTATAATACATATACAAAGTAAGTACATACGTCTACGTACCTATACCTACAGAAATAGAATTACCGTGGATCCTCAAAAGACCTATTCTTATAGCTTTAAATAGATTACACGTTGATAGTTCGGTATGCGCATATTTTTAATGGGTGTCAATTCCGCTCGAGAAAAGTAGAATTGTGGGTACCTATACCAGCAACCCAAGTATGTACTTTCTCTCGAAAGTCCACAACATACCGAGAGATACTCACATTACAGCCCAGAACAAAATGCTACCTAAATGCTAATTCGGTATGATATAGCCGAATTAAAACGAGGAAAAAAAAACAAACACAGAGACGAGCCGAGAAACCCGATTACTATTGTCTTTATCTTACGGAGACCGACCGGTAGCTTGTTGGGCTAGTTCTAATGGACTACTTAGGCAGTGGGCACATTCAGGTATCATGAGACGATTGATAAAACGCACTACACACGTTCCCATTTTCTTATCGTAGGTGTATCAAAATATAGTATACGTATATGATAATCATAGGTAGTTAAGATATAAGCCTACTTAGAAGCATACCAACGTTAAACGTATCTATCATAATTACTTTGAGAACTGCTCGAACCACCTAAGAAATCTTTTCATAAATATAATTTGACTATTCCAAAATTCAATAAATCTTCACACGTACACAAAAAAATACATATCAAAATCATCTTACCTATATCGCAAATATCGCAAAACATTTTCAACAAGTGTTAAAAATATACAAAAATTTATCTATACATCATCATCATCATCGTCATCATCACCACCATCATCATCATCATCAACAACAACAAAGTATACTCGTATTCAACAGTTTTCCTGGTAAAAATCACAACACATTTTAACGTTCTAATTACATTCGAATCACTAAAAATTTACACTTGAAAAATACGAGCAATTACTGTACTTAGACTCAAAAAAGCTAATCTCGAACAAATATAGCCGCTTCTACGTACAGATACTCGTGGATGCGAATGAAAAAAAAACACGGATAAACGATTTAATAAACATACATGACTAACAGGTACACACACACTAAACCGAACCAGCCGCCGACGAGTATTGATATGACTTTGACTGGCAGTTGGTCTACCCAAACCCATATACGCGTTATCTCACCACCACTACCGCTCGCCTTACGTCAGCCTTCCAGTCGCGATACACGCGGTAGCACTTTAACAGGAGGGGGAGTGGAAGAGTATCACCTCATCTTCATCATTATTATTATCATCATACAGCGATGAGTATGTTTAGGTATACGGTATGCTACCCGTGAGATTTTTTCGTTTCCTTTTAATTTTAGGCTTTTTTTTTAACGAACCTTCTAACTACCCTTCGATATCGTGGAAAAAAAGTGATGAATCCTCCCTCATCGGCCACTTACCCGTGTACCCGCGATGGGATAGTGTCGATGAAAGCATCGTACCGGATATATCAACAATAAGAAGAACAGTGTAAAGATCAAGTAGAAAGATTTTTAACGAGTATGTAGGATGTACTTTCGAAGGATACTGTACCGAGTGTTTCGCATTAACTTTCCTTCCCTTGTACCAGTGACAGGTCAGCTCGTGAAACTTATAAGTATAATGGTTAGCATAACCAAAAAATCAAAGACTGAGATATGCCATTTTCGAAATTTTATTTTCGACCAAACCTGCACTCAGTTGGAAAATTGGTAAAAAAAAAAATGAATAATTATGATAATTTGCTGTTTACTCTAAAACACAGTATATACACTCTCAAGTACGAATGGCATAAAAAAATCAAGAGTGAGGCTGAAATGGCTTTTTTGCGAATAATTTTTGAAAAAGCTATTACGAGCACTTCTTTAAAAAATTTTAAAATGGACGGGAGAGTATTTTTAGCTCAGTAGTTGGAGTGGTAACCCCCGAGAGTAGCATTTGTACGAAGAGAAAATATATCAATTGAAAAAAAATTTCTAGTTATTTTTGGAAAAAAATAGAAAAAAAATCCAATTTCGAAGATTAATAAGAGAAGAATTGTGGTAAAAAAATTCAAGAGTGGAGAAGAAGTAGTATGCAAACAGTGACGATATAAGTATTAAAAAAAAAAAACATAGAATAAAACTTCCAATTTTTTCAGTTTTTGGTAGATAACTTCCGAAAAAGCTTTCATGAACTCTTTGCTAAAAATCTTCAATATGAGTAGCAGTGCACCCTCCACTCCATGGTTTCAGCAGAAATCCTGAAAATTGCTT